>PVKC010042396.1:0-11870 GCA_004027635.1 Crocidura indochinensis | reverse complement strand
CTCAGAAATTGCTCCTGGCAGGCACGGGGGACCATATGGGGCACCGGGATTCGAACCGATGACCTTTTGCATGAAAGGCAAATGCCTTACCTCCATGCTATCTCCCGGGCCCCTCATTTTCTTTTCTATGATACAAGGTACATCCAGGTTCTAAGCACGGGAGTGGCGTAATCTATTTTTAGAAGGGACCTTGTGACTCAGAATAGACTGGAATGGCAATGCAGGTTCATAAGGAGACTATTATAAAACTTCAGATGATAGCTAGGGAAAAGATTGGGAGAGGGAGAGTTTGGGAAATAGATAAAATCTGGATGCTGCACATTCATCACAGGTTTTATGCATTTTTTTCTCTTCCTTTTTCTCTTTTTATTTATTTGTTTGCTTTAGTTTGGGGGGGCTCACCCAGCAGCATTTAGTGGTTACTCCTGGCTCTGCACTCACAAATCACTCCTGGCAGACTCAGGGGACCATATGGGATGCTGGGAATCAAACCCAGCTCCATCCTGGGTCGGCCATACAAGGCTAATGCCCTACTGCTGTGCTATCTTTTTGCCCCCCCCCCCCACTATTTTGGTTTTGTTTTGTTAGGGTTTTTTTTTGTGTGGGGGGCACACCCAATGACGCTCAGGGGTTACTCCTGGCTATGCACTGAGAAATCACTCCTGGCTTGGGGGACCACATAGAACACTGCCTTGGGATCGAACTTCGGTCCATCCTAGGCTAGCATTAGCAAGGTAAATGCCTTATCACTCCGTGCCACTGCTCCGACCCCTCTCCCTGTTCTTTTCTTTTCTTTTTTTTTCAGTTTTTCTTTGATTGTTTTTGGACTACACCCAGTGACTCTCAAGGGTTACTCATGTCTATGTGCTCAGAAATTGCTCCTGGCTTGGGAGACTGTATCAGATGCTGGGGGATAGAACTGCATGTACAAGGTAAATAACCTACTGCTTGTGCCACCACTCCAGCCCCTAGTTTTTATTTTTTATTTGATCATTGTATTTATAAAAATTTTTATAGTGAGGTTTCAGTCATAGAATATACACCATTCATCACCAGTGCTATTTTTTCATCAGCATTGTCCCCCCCCCCACGCCTCATTTCTCTTCTCCATCCCAATCTCCTACCTGACTCTCAGATAGGCATTCTACTTCTCTCCCTCACTATAATTGTTATGGTTGTTTTCATTGTGGTTAGTGCTCTAGCTGCACTCACCATTCGTGGTGGGAAGCTTCATGTCATGATGTGGTCCTCCCAAATTTTGGCTCTATTGTCTCTGGATATTATTGCCATACGTCTTTTATTTTCTTATATCCTTTAGATGAGTGAGATTATTTTATGTCTATCCATCTCCTTCTGGCTCATTTCACTCAGCATAATATTCTCCATGCCCATTCATGTATAGGCATATTTTATGACTTTAGTTTTTTTAATAACTGATTTCATTACACATTTCATTGTGAAAATATATCATAGTTTCTTTAGCCACTCATCAGTTTTTGGACACCTAGGTTGTTTCCAGATTCTGGCTATTGTAAATACTGTTGTGATAAACATTAGGGAGCAAAGGCCATTTCTGTATTGTGGTTTTTTATTCCAAGGGCATATCACTAGGATTTGTATTACTGATTAACATGGAAGTTCAATTTGTAGCTTTTTGAGAAATATCCATAATGTTTTCAAGAAAAGTTGGACTAGACAGCATTCCCACCAGCATTGAAAAAGAGTTGCGTCCTCCCTGCATTTCTGTCAGCATTGATTGTTCCTGTTCTTTGTGATGTGTGCCAGTATCTGTAGTGTGAGATGAGATCTCATTATTGGTTTGAGTTACATTTCCCTGATTAGTAATGTGGAGCACTTTTTCATGTGCCTTTTGGCCATCTGCATTTCTTCTTTGAGGAAATGTCTGTTCATTTCGTCTCCCATTTCAGGATTAAATGCTTTTTTCTTGTAAAGTTTTATCAGTGCTTTGTATATCTTAGATATTAACCACTTATCTGATGTGTATTAGGTGAATATTTTATCCCATTCTGTGGGTAGCTTTTTTATCCTATGCACTATTTTCTTTGAAGTGCAGAAGCTTCTACCTTCCTGATAAATGCTTGTAAAGCTGTTAATTTTTCTCTTACTATAGCTTTTGCTGTGTCCCACAAATTCTGATAATTTGTGTCTTCATTCATATTTGTTTCAAGGGATCTTTTGATTTCCTCTTTGACTTTATCTCTGACCCACTGATTGTTCAGTAGTAAGTTGTTTAATTTAAAGTTATTACATTTTTTCTCTGTGTCTGTGATTCACCTCTAATTTCAATGCATGGTGATCTGAAAAGTAGTTTTTACCGTTTCTATCCTCTTGATTTTACAGAGGTATGTTTTAAGGCCCAGCATGTGATCTATCTTGGAGAATGATTATGTACATTGGAAAAGAATGTGTGTTCAGTTTTCTGGGTATGGCATGCCCTGTATAGATCTACTAAGACATCCTCTTCTATCTAATCCTTCAGAGCTAGAATATTTATGTTGGATTTTAGCCTGGTTGATCTATCAAGGTGGGACAGCGCAATGTTGAAGGCTTCTACTGTTATTGTGTTGCTATTGATGTCTTTCTTTAGATCTGTAAGCAATTTTTAAAAATATTTTGCTGGTTCCTAACTGGGTATATATATGTTTATGAATGTGACTTCTTCCTGGTGCATACATCCCTTGATTATCAAGAAGTTTCCATCTGTCTCCTATCACTTTTTTTAGTCTAAAGACTGTGTCATCTTATATAAATATGCCCACTCCTGTCTTTTAAAGAAAGTTCTTTTCTTGAATAATTGTTCTCCAATCTTTGATTTTGAGTCTGTTTGCTCTATTTGATTTTGGTTTTTTGAGGCACAAAACATTTGATATAATATTTTGATTCATCTTGCCACTGTCTCTTAAATAGTGCATTTAGTCCACTGACAATTAGAGAGATGATTATCATGGGATTTAGTGTCATCTTTTTGTAAGAGTTTGACTTGTTTGTAGTGTCTGCCTTGCCTTAAAGTAGACCTTTGACTTCTTTTACAGTTGACTTTAAGTCTGTAAAGTTTCTCAGCTGTTCTCTATCTGTAAACCTGTTTATCTTTTCTTCAAATCTGAATGTAAGTTTGGCTGAGTCAATTATTCTTGGCAAGCATTTATTTTGTTGAGTTTCATCACTATATCCTACCACTGTCTTCAGGCATTGATGGTTGCCTTTGACAAATATGCTTAAGGATGCTCCTTTGTACATAATTACCTTTTTGATTTTGCTGCCTTTAGAATTTCATCCCTATCTGTGGAAGTAATTATTGTGACGAGAATGTGCCTTGGGTGTTTTTCTTTGTATCTATTTTAGCTGGTACTCTTTGGCTATGACGTATTTGGTCACACAAACTCTTAAGCTCTGGAAATTTTTCTGCAATGATGTCCTTGACTGTTGACTTTTTTATGGAGACTTTCTTCCAGGTACTCTGGAACTCCAGTGATTCTTAAGTTGTTCCTATTGAGTTTGTCACAGAGCTCTATTTTTTAATCTGTTCACATTCTTTGAGGATTTTTTCCTATTTTCTGATCATTTTTTAAAGCTCTTTTCCAGCCTCTTTTGTTGTATGGAGTTGTTCTGCATCTCACCTTCCACCTCATTGGTTTTGTCTTTAGCAACTGCTACTCTGTTGGTGAGGCTTTCCAGTGAGGTTTTCATTTTGGTTTCTTATTTTTACTTTCATGTCCTCTTGATTCTGATTTGTGGTTAATTTTGTTCGTTCCATGGATTCTTTGAGTTCCTTGAACATACTACAAATTTCTTCTCTAAGTTTTTTCTCAGGGAGGCTATATAGGTGGCTGGTACTTGTTGGGTCTTCAGACCTATTATCTTTATTCTCTAAGTCTGGTGGTGTTTTATTTTGCTTTTCTATAGTGTCCTTTGCAGTGTGGGTTTTTTCTACATGTTGTTCTGGTGCCCATTGATTAGGGGATAAATGTAGCTGTGGAGTAAACAAGCATGGCTGTGATCCTTAGCTTTTGTGTTTTTAGGCAGGAGAAGCCTATCTTCCATCAGCAGAGAGGGATATCACTTCTGAGGTTAGATTCTATATTTTTTTATTTTTAAAGATGTAATACAAATGTTATGCAAAGATTTTCAAAAATAACTTTGCATGTATGACTAAACCATTTTGGGTAAACATTTGGATGTCCAGAATTGTCATTAGTAGGCCTAACATCTCTGGTGATAATTATGCCATGAAGTGGTGAATTTTATGGTGAGAACCCATTGCTTTTATTTTGGAACTGTGTGAGAGAAGAAGTTTAGGAAATCCTAGCATTTTGGAACTAGCTCAAGTGATACCAAGCTATCACCAAGTCTTTGTTCCACCGTGAGCCAGAAGTAGTAGCTCCTTCACAGAAATCAGAGAACACCACTACCAGTGGTCTATTCTCCATTAAAAAGTCTATTAAAAGTCTATTCTCCATTAAAAACTGACTGTGGAGCATTTATCAGCCCGTCAATAAATGATGAATAACCCAAACATTCTCAATGCTTTGGGTTTAAGCAACTGGAAGTAGATAGAATTGTTATTGACCTAATTGGGGGATGCTTGGAGTGAATCACCGTTATATAGGGTACATCTGGAGTTATGTTGGATGTATTTAAATGGATAGGGGTTTAAACTGGGGTATTAGCAGTTGAAATAAGGCTCTTAAATGCAGAGGTCTGAATGAGACCCAGAGGTAACCACTGGACCCTTAAGCATTAACACATAAAGCAGATGAGGTGAGACCAGCAAAGCAGATAGAATAGTGGATATCAAAAGGAATTCAGGGTTTCAAGCATCAGCAGTCACTGATACAATTCGGATTACTTAAAAGAAAATTACTTTCTATCAGAGTAGGACCTCTGGTGTGTTTAGAAGGAAAAGTCTGTGGCAGAAATTAGGGTGGTCTGAAAACATTGGTTTGAATCTGCAAGGTGCCTGGTGCTACCATTTAGAAATGCTCAGTTGACCTCAATGGGAGCAGGAATATTTCAGATTCCTGAAAAGAATTAATCTATAGGGTAAGCTTTGTATCTAGTCAGAAACAGTTTGAAGCCCAAACAAATTCTCTATAGATGAAATCAAAGACTGCAGAAGGTTAAAAAGGCACACCCCCCAAACTAGACTTTGCTCAGAATATGGAATTATTAAGGGGCTGAGGGCAGAGCCTGTGCAATCTTTGGAACTGGATAGCCTCTTCCTGACAGATGTAAGCCATGGACTGTGTGTTCCTGATTGAGCAGAGTGAACAGAGTTTCTTCTGTCTGTCTGTGATATTGAGCTGCTCATTTAATTTTACAGGGGAATTGACAGTTTTCTCTAGCTCCTCAAACATGTCTTTAGAGCTCAATGAAAAGCCCAGTGGAAAGAGAAAAGATGTTGGGGACAGTTCACCTACAGATACCTACAATGAGGTCCATAATCAAAGGTCTCCTATTCCCCGATGGCTAATGCTGTGAATTAGGAGAGGTAACAATTCCACCACTCTGTCTTGATGACACTTAGCTAATGAATGCAAATGTTCCACAGAATCCATTTACTGGACAGTGGATGATTCATATCATGGAGTTATATTATATAAAATGTCAAGTGCTCTTAATTCATGGACCACATAGACAGTTTATGCGACTATAATCTCTTCTTCTTGGCATACAGAATGGTGAACAGTATCTTAGCTAGTATATTCAGGCTGGAGAGTAAAGACATTTTAACCATCAATAAAAAATTTCCCTCAAATAAGCACAAGATTTTTCTTGAACATTCATTTGATAATAAAAAGATTGTTTCATTGAACAACACTTTTGGTGGTGATGACCTAAGACAGAAAGAGACTCATGAAGTCCCCTCCCCACCTCACCCCTGCTTCTGAAATCTACCACTGGCTTGTCCTGAAGTCTGATTTCCACAGAGTTCTTCTCTAGAGAGCACCTTCTCTTGTCATAAGACCCCTGAACATCTTGTCATTTCCATTTGTTCCTATGAGCAGGAATAGTATAGTTACCTAAACTATACTAAAATGAGGAGTGATAATACAGTGTGTAGGGCACTTGCCCGACAAGCTGTTAGCCTGGGTTCACCCCACAGCATCTCATAGCAGCCCTGAACACCACCAAGAGTGATTTCTGAGTGCATTGCCAGGAGTAACCCTTGAGCATCGCCAGGTGTGTACCTCCCCTAAGAAAACAAAACAAATCAAAAAATCAAACAACAACAAAATAAAATTATAATAACAAAACAAAAATATACTTATTTTACTCTCTTTCCAGGACTGTGCAATCTCTGAGGTCATCCATGAGGTGTTTTCTACGCTCTATAAATCGTCAAGTACTTTCATTATCTGACTAAATTACAATTATTATACTTAACAAACATATAGTATTTGTTCATTTAGGATTCAGGGGCTATATATGCCAGTGCTCAGGGACTACTCTGGACTCTTATAGTTCACTGTGGTAGTGCTTGGGAAACTATGCAGCACCAAGGATCTCTTGGGCCTCCTGCATGCAGAGCACGTGCTCTGTCCTCAGAGGTCTCCTCCTGACCCACAGGTTTTGTTCATATTGGTCATTTCTCTTAGCAGACACAAAATCCATTCCCTATTCCACTTACTAAAAAATTCAATTCACTGTATAATTGACATCAACAAAATGTGGGGGAAATTAATATGAAACTTGAGATAAAGCACATTTTAATCTGCCAGTCTCTTTTCTTTTTTACAGAAAGAACATGCTATATAAAAATAACTCCCTGTCAGTAATTCCACTGTCTTTCTTCTACTGCATGGGAGGTAAACATTGTCATGCAGATGGGTTTATGCTACCCACAAGAATCTCAGGCTTTTGCAAGGCAATGCAGGGTGGTACTGAGCAGCCAGCCCTGCCACTATTGGATTGTGTGGCTAGGGATAAGGTGCTTATTTCTCAATTATCTGAGAGGAAAGATGAGACTAACAGAAAATCCAAACTCATGTACTGTTACTGTAGAAATAAAGATCTTTTTTTAGTGTTTTATGTTATTATTTATTTGTGCCACCAGAGAGTGAAACCAGGACACCTCACATAGACAGCAAGTGCTCTTTTGTCAAACTGCATGCCCAGTTCACAAGCCTTTTAAGGCTATATACTATGTTCTGTATAAATATCAACTCTTTTAGTTCCAGTGTTATTATGATGAAGCATGTGTGTACCCTGGTTCATGTCAAAAATAATGATATATTTCTCTACAGCTCACTGGTGACATCCGTCACTCTTTCACTTGTCTTTGCACTTTCATTAAAGGTCCAAGTCTATGTTTGCAGCTATAAAATTTCTTGGCCCACATCTGCCCCAGAGAATTTTGACGATCTCCTTTTCCATTTGTTTTAGCTCTGGATTTTTTGTCAAAGATGGTCGTGTTTCTGCCAAGACAGTAACCTCTAAAAATTCTACAGCTTACTTATAAATTATACTGTAAATAAAAGTCATAACCAGAAAACTCTTTAAGATCAAACTTTCCTTCCTGGCTTTCCCTTCAGACTGTTGAGGGAAAAATTCTGCTCCATGGAAACCAATCTAGGAAGGTTCTCAGGAGTGTCACTTTAGTTCTTTACATGGTATTGGAAAAGAATCTCTTTTGCTCTTCCAGTGCTTGACTTTAATATTGAAACATGTTTTCCTGGCAGGACCTTGGATTTGATCTATGGCTAGAAATTGTTTCTTTATTGTAGTACTGTTTGCCTCTGGAGAAAGTCAAAATTTCTAACCATGATGCTAGATTTGTCTTTTTTTATTGAATCAGTATTCTCCATCTCTTACCACTTTCATTGAGCATCTTCAGTGAGATGGCCAGACATTTTTTTTGTGTGTGTGGTTTTTGGGTCACACGCGGCAGTGCTCAGGGGTTACTCCTGACTCCATGCTCAGAAATTGCTCCTGGCAGGCACAGGGGACCATATGGGATACCGGGATTCGAACTGATGACCTTTTTGCATGAAAGGCTAACGCCTTACATCCATACTATCTCCCGGGCTCCAGCCAGACATTTTTTAATTGGATCACTTGCTCATCATATTTTTTCCCTCCCTTAACTGCAGATGACAGTGGCACCATGCTTTCCATAAGGATCCACTTTTCTGCACTCTGCTCACTACTGGTCTCCACAAAAATCAGCTAGCTTCTACCTACCAATTTACTCCAGGATTTTAGGTTTTCATTTTCCTTCCTGAAACACCTTCCATCTCCTTGCCTGGTTTCCAAGACATTTCTATACATTTTAGGTACTTGCTGGAACTGCAGCCCATTATCAAGCTTCACATACTTCCATCATCAAACCCTACATCCTATTCCACTCCTGTGTAGCAAATTGTCTGTAGTGCAGGGCCTGGAAACAACACATATCTTTTGGCTTTTATTTTCTGTGGCTCATAAATTCGGGAGTAACTTGGCGAGCCATATTTGGCTTGAGGTCTGTCATGAATTCAGTGGTTCAATGAATAAACAAATATATTCCAGAAGGATTACAAATTCCGTATGTTTTTCCTTATAATGGTCTATTTCAAAAAAGAATTTAGACCAATATGGAAAGATGTGCAACTAACCACGAAGCAAGTTGGAGCTGTTTGGGGGTACAATGTTTCATTGAGCCAAATAGAGAGTCTGTATGAAATGAAGAACTTGGTGTTTTTCAAAGTGGGGCCACATCCAAAGGGGTTCTTTTAGCCAAGGAGGACCTGAAAGGTCTCACTTATTCCTACCTGAACACAGAACCATAACAAGGCACCAAGGTATCAGAATGCTGGGCACAAAGACACAGAAAACAGCACGTGTGTTGTTTTAAACATTTGTTTAAATGGCACAAAAACAGGGATACTCAAAAAATTTAAGAAAAAGAACCCTCAGAATACTTCACAGTTTTTTTTATGGGGGTATAATACCGAAGAAAAAATGCAAAGAAAACCAAAGCACCATAAACAAGTTCATAGCTATGTGCTAAGACCAAGGATTTATTGAAGAGAACAATAGAATCGAGTCAAACAAGCATGGGAGGAGTGAAAAGCTGACTACCAATTACTTTCTCCCCCTACAGAGTATGTTAATTTTATCAGTGTTGATGGTTGACTTTTGTGTATTAATCAGGATGCTTTGAATAAAATTTGCAGAAAAGTGAGTAAAACTAGATTAAGCAAATAGTGACTCCACTGACTATTCTAACTAAAGGACACTGAGCCATTTTATCCCTAAACACAAAACAGCTGGTCAAGTATTATAAAGATTAACAACTGGCTAGAGGGCTGTACTCCTACAAACAAATAAAAAAAACTCTGAGAAAATAAAACCTTGAAGATTGCAACTTGAGACAAGTCAAATGTTTACCTTTATTCCTTGAGTCAACTTCATTTTTAATACCAGTCATGTTTTCTTCTTTGAATTCACTACCTCTTTGAAAAGATTTTCTCAGATTCCCATACTTTAGCTAGTAGATCAAATGCATATATACATATATACATGCACATGCACACACATATTCAGTGTCAATCTTAATGCTCAACCAACTAGTTTTCATCTAAAACCTGGGACCTCATATACAAAACTCTATTCATAGTCTTCTGGAATAATTTGGAAATCATTATGCTTCATCGTTTTTAGCCTCTGTTGAGCAAAAGCAGAAAATTCTGAGATATAGTGGAAGAAGTGATGAAAGGAATTCTATTTCCACTAGTGATGGTGCAGTGGCTTATAGCATGAGCATCTTTAAAGTAAAATCTGTAAATAAAAATAACCTGGTCAAAATGTGGCAGTAATTTGTTTGGAATATTATCGGGATCTCAAAATAGTCATTTCCAGATGGACCAAATCTCTAGAAAAAGGAAGAAAAATTCACCAAAGTAAATTTATTTTATGCTACTTTTTGCCTCTACTCACTTGCTGATTCATAAGTAAGGTTGCTTGACATTTGAATAAAGCAAAGACTAAGGGATGCAGAAGCCCTCGGGAGATTCATGAACCAAGGGAGAAAAATAAGTTGACATTCAGGACTAATAAGGCAGCTCATGGATGAGGGGACAACATTTAAAGAGAACAGAAGCTTGGAGCAGCAAATCTAACCAGCATTTGTCCTTCATAGTGAAACAGATTTAAAGACTTGGAACCAAGTAGAAACCAGCTGCTAAGAGGCTGAGAACCTACCAATAACTACCAATAGTTTCACTGTGCAGGGAGGGGAAACAATTGAAGTAAGAGTCTACAAAAGCTTTAAAGATCCGAGCAAACAGGATCAGGCTTCAGATTGGACAACTGAAACATGACACAGTTCAGTTCTTAGAAAAATTCAAGTACAAATCAGCACAGTGTAAGACTGGATAAACGTGGCAAACTCTGTTCTCACTTTCTGCAAAAAAAGAAAAGAAAAGAAAATCTCCTGAAGGGAGACTACAATTTTGTATGTACATATGTATGTGTGTAAGTTTGTATTTGTGTAAGTATGTATTTAAATTTTTATTTAAGCACTATGGTTATAGAATTATTCATTGTTGTTTATTTTAATTTAATAAAAATTTGGGGGGGGTCACACCTGGCAACACTCAGGGGTTATTCCTGGCTTTACACTCAGAAATAGCACCTGGAAGGCTTGGGGGATAATATGGGATGCCAGGATACGAACCAACGTCCTTCTGCATTCAAGGCAAACGCCCTACCTTCAGGCTATCTCTCCGTCCCTCATTGTTGGATTTTATTAATAAAATATACACCATCCCTCATCAGCACAACCCTCCCACCACCCGTGTCTCTCATTTTCCTCCCATCCCCTCACCCCTGCCTATCAATAGGTCAGGCAGATTCTCTATTTTTTTTTGACACTGTTGCTCACACTATTGTTAGTGGAGGGGTTCCTTGCATGTCACTTTCATCATTTTCAACACCCAGTTCTTTTCCAAGGTCATCTGTTTCAACTATCATTGTCCTAGTAGACACTTCTCTATTCCTCCTGCACTCACAACTCTTGGTGGCATGCTTTCTATATTGTGCTAGAACTCCTGACCCTTATCTATTGTCTATATATATTATTACCATACTGTCTCTTGTTTTTCTTATATTCCACAAATTAGTGAGATTACTCCCTCTGCTCATTTCATTCAACAATAGTTTCATATCCATCAATGTATAAGCAAATTTCATGATTTTATGTTTTTTCTAATGCTGCATAGTATTCCATTGTGTGGAATAGTTTTTTAGACACTCATTTGTTGTCAGGCATCTGGGTTGTTTTCACATTCTGGCTATTTTAATAGTGCTGTGCTAAACAGAGGCATGCGGGGGGCATTTTTGTGTTGTGTTTTTGTGTTCCTGGGGCATAATCCTAAGAATGTTATTGCTGGATCATATAAATCCTCAATTTTTTTCTATTTTTTTGTTTTGTTTTCTTCTATTTTTTCTTTATTTAAACATTTTGATTACATATATGGTTGTTGTTAGGTTTTGGTCATGTAAAGAACACCCCCTTCACCAGTGCAACATTCCTACCACCAATGTCCCAAGTCTCCCTCCCTCCCACCCCACCCACACCTGTACTCCAGACAGGCTTTCCAGTTCTCTCATTCATTCATGTGATTATGATAGTTTTCTGTGTAGTTATTTCTATAACTGCACTCACCACTCTTTGTGGTGAGCTTCATGAAGTGAGCTGGAAGTTCCAGCCCTCCTCTCATTGTCTCTGATGATTGTTGCAAAAATGATTTTTATTTTCTTTAAAAGCCAATAGATGAGTGAGACTATTCTGCATCTCTCTCTCTCCCTCTGACTTATTTCACTCAGCATGGTAGATTCCACGTACATCCATGTATAGGAAAACTTCA
>PVKC010042395.1:0-11947 GCA_004027635.1 Crocidura indochinensis | reverse complement strand
CATGGCTTTGCCCGCACTCATGCGAGACTTTTATTTTTTGTGTTTAAATTTAAATTTCAAAATTTTTGTTCTGACCATTGTACACCAGTTTTCTCAAGCCTTAAATTATGACTTAATCCTCAGTATACTGCTTTTGCCTCAGATGTATAATTAAGATTTAAAATAACTTGGCCGGAGAGATGATATGGAGTGAGGCATTTGCCTTCTATGCAGATGGATGGTGGTTCGAATTCCGGCATCCTATATGGTCCCCCGAGCCTGTCAGTAGCAATTTCTGAGTGTAGAGCCAGGAGTAACCACTGAGCGCTGCTGGGTGTGACCCAAAAATAATGATAACAATAATAATAATAATAATAATAATAATAATAATAATAATAATAAAATAATTAAAGTTACTGAATCTATATACCTAGATCACAAAAGAATATTTCCACTTCCGAAGTAAAGTAGTAAAACTGATTTAAGAAAAAAATCATAATAATTTTTTAATTTGTCCATTTGAGACTTTTTGGGGGGGGTGCAGAAACAACACCTGATGACGCTCAGGGATTACTCCTGGCTATGTGCTCAGAAATCACCCCTGGGTTGGGGAACCACATAGGACGCTGGGGTATCGAACTGCAGTCTGTCCGAGGTTAGTGCAAGTAGGGCAGACGCCTTACGTTCCATTTACGTGCCATTGCTCTGGCTTCTTCTTAGTTTGAAAGAATACTAAAATTAATTAAATCTTTCCTGTTACAAACTATAGGTTAAAAATAGTTTATATTAATATGTTCCTAATCTTTATATGATATTTTCTTTTTAAAAGTTATTTTTTCTGTTCATAACTGAAACCCAACTACAATCATACTTGTAATCATGGTGCTTAAATAAAGATTTTATATATTAAAAATAAATTAATAAATAATAAAAATATTTTATCTATTCTGTGTCTAAATAGCAGATGACTGAATAAAGAAACTATATCTTACATATAGACAATGAAATGCTATTTAATAATAAGAAAATAAGAAAATATGTCATTTGTTTCTTCACAAATAGATCTGGATAATATCACTGAGTGAATTTATTCAGAAGGAGAAGATAGATATAGAATGATTTCTCACATTTGGGAAGTAAAGAAAAATAGCATGAAAATAAAAAATGCCCAAAAGCAATAGTCAGCGAAAGTTACACTATAATATTGGAAGAGGGAAGTGGTCAGTCTAAAGAAGAATGGAGTTCCTAAGGGTAGTAAAAAGTGCTACCATCGAGGCAAATTGAAAGGGGCAAGAGGTAACTGAATACTACCACTGGTGGAAGAAAGTTGTAGTGAAGGGATTGGTTTGGAATATTGTATGTATGAAACTCGATTATTAATAACTTGGTAACTTTGTAATTTAATAAAATTTAATAAAATTCATTTCTTTAGAAAGACATACATATAAGTGAAATATTAAAAACTCATGCTTTTGGGAGCCGGGAAGTGGCGCAGGAGGTAAGGTGCCTGCTGCCTTGCCTAGGACGAACCACGGTTCGATCCCCCGGTTCCCATATGGTCCCCTGTGCCTGCCAGGAGCGACTTCTGAGCGTATAGCCAGGAGTAACCCCTGAGCGTCACTGGGTGTGGCCCAAAGACCAAAAAAAAAAAAAAAAAACTCATGCTTTTTTTAAAAAATATATCTGTTTAATAGATTCCCAAACTCAGCCATATCCCAAGCAGATAATTTTAAAATTTTTCTTTGGATTTTTGGGCCACACCCAGTGACACTCAGGGGTTATTCCTGTCTCTGTGCTCAGAAATCGCTCCTAGCTTGGGGAATTATATGGGACACCAGGTATCAAAAAGAGGTTCATCCTGGGTCAACCGTGTGCAAGGCAAATGTCCTGCTGCTGCGCTATCACTCTGGCACCCAAATTTAATTTTTTTAAAAACAAAAGGGAATATGTTTGTCTATCTGGGTAATGATACATTATAGCAGCTCAAATGTCCATTTAACTATCTGTTGTTTTTAATATTTAGGTTGTATTATTGGACTGACTATAATTCTGCCATCTTTATTAAAAAGAAATATTTGCCTATATATATTTTAAAGTGAGCATATGACAAACGTCTTCAAGTATACTATTTTTCAAATGTTCAATGTGACACGTGACATCAAAAATCTACTTACAATAGCTCTTCCCTGCATCAAACATACTTTTGTTTTTTTTTTTTTTTCAGGGAAAGGCCTCCAGCTGTGCTCAGTTGCTTATTTCTGATCTTGTGCTTAGAGATTATTGACAGGGTTGAAGAAGATATGTGCAGAGCTGGGGATTACATTTGAGACAGCATGTGCAAAGAAAGTGCTTTACTTGCTATGCTATTTCCCTGCGGCCCATCATATTTCATTTTTAAACAGAACAGTTTCTACTATTTACTAATTATAATCAAAGATGATAGTAGATTTAGATATAAAATAGTTTTACATAAGCATATTGATAGCATATAATCAAAAGAGATCAATACTATTAAGTGTACAGGTGAATTATAAAACAAACACACTCTCAAAAGATCAGTGAAATACACATATTGATATCTCCATTAATAGGCAAAAATTAAATTTTAGACACATTACTTACTTTAGTAACATAACTGATAAATAGATGATTCAGGAATTTAAAATATTAAAACTCTAGGGGCCAGCGAGGTGGCGCTAGAGGTAAGGTGTCTGTCTTGCAAGTGCTAGTCAAGGAAGTACCATGGTTCAATCCCTTGGCGTCCTATATGCCCCCCCCAAGCCAGGGGCAATATCTGAGCCCTTAGCCAGGAGAAGCCCCTGAGCATCAAACAAGTGCGGCCCCAAATACCAAAAAAATTAAATAAATAAATAAATAAATAAATAATTAAAACTCTAGTCCCTAAGTTGCCTGGTAAAATATTCTAAACTCTACTTGACAAGAAACACAAAAGAGCATAAATATATGATTAAATTCTTGTTTTCCTTAATTGTATTATAGTAGATAGACATTAAAGTGATCTGAACTTCTGAACTTACAACTTTTTCAACCTTCACCTTCCCAACCCAATGTCCTTCCTGAGTTCCTTCTTCTTCTTGGCCACACCAAACTACTGATTCCCAAATTTTATTTTTTGGCTCAAAAATTCCTGGCTTAATTCAGACACTGACATCTGTCTGGCTCTCTCCTGATCCCCTGTCAGCCCATCCCAATCCTTCTCTTGCCCACACAAATGCATCACAGACACTCCCAAGGGAGGGCTTGACATTTTTCACTGAAACCATCTCAATCATCCAGGATGTTTGCCAATCAGGGTATTGTTCTATTATTGACTTTCAGGGCCACTTCAGGATAAAACAACACATCATATTGACTAGACAAGGAGGATCATGTATCAGTTCTAACAGTCAAGCCAGCAGTACCTGCTTTCAACACAACCTACTGAATTTGCCTAATTAAGACAAGATTTAAATGTGCTAGGAAGAAAGTTCCTAGTGTGATTATCCTATCTTTTCTTAACTCTCAATGCTTCATGACTAAGTGTGTTAATATTCTGAGGTTGGATTTTAAGAATAAAAAGAAAATATAAAAAATGAAGATAAGGAATTTTAAGAAAACAGAAAAAATATAATAGCAAGCATATTTGTGAAAATCATTGTATCTACAATGAAGTCATTAATACTATAGCAGAAGATTTCATAAGCTTCCATTAGCTGTCTATTTTGTTAACTTGGTGTGTTCCTATAGGGATGAAAATATCAAACAAATGAAGATGTCCAGAAATTCAAAGCACTGTTACTGATACTACAGCTTTGGTACAACATGTTTTGTACTGCCAGGCCTCCTGGAAAAAGGAGGATACTGCAAGGGGAAGGCTCCTGCACTCACTCCAAAAAGTTACGGTGATATTAGTCCACAAACTGGCATACCTAAAGTTTGGTCAGATTGGTGTTTCCAAAGGAAAACATGAAGGAGTGATGAGGTGGGCCCATAGGTAAAATGGTGATTCTGGCTGATGAATCCAGCACACATTCATTTGGTGTGGGCAGGAGATTGACACTCCTGAGATTGCCAGCTTTCTGCTGCATGGCCAGTGTGCCCATGATTTTTCACAGTTTGGTTTACATCTCATTTGAGAAAAGAGTGAATCTATGGAGCTGGTCCATTGTGAACACGGTGACTGTTTTTGTGGACATAGTTACAACTGCCAGGCTTCCTGAAAGAAGGAAGATACAGGGGTAGAGTCAACTCTCTTGTTCCAAAAAGTCTGATGATAACAATCCCAAGCCTATGTGCCGTAGGTTTGGTCAGATTGGTGTGCCCAAAGGGAATCTTGAAGGGGTAGTGAAATTAAACCATTGGTAAAATGGTGATTCTGCAAGATAGATATAGCAGGCATGGCCTTGGCAGGGAAAAGACTGGGCCTTCCCGCTTCTCCTGATCTTACCAGATTTCTTCTGTGTGGCCAGTATACTCATGATTTTTCATGACTTGGTTTTTATCTGCTCAAGAAAAAAGTGAGTCTATGAAGCTGGTTGGTGTGAATGAAGTGACTATGAAGATTGGATTTCTTAAATAAAAAAATCAACTGGACAAATATTGATGCCAAAACCTTCATAGCAATGTGGTTATGTTTTCTGTTGACATTTCAGTATTCTTCAGTATTCAGTATTAAAATCCAAAAGTTGAATTAAATAATTCTTGAGATATTCAGTTCTTTCAAAATTACCAACCTCTGAAAAAAGATGAGTGTTGGCCTCCATATACCCATAGATAATGATGGAAGCACAAAGTCTATTGGTTGTTGTCCTATTCAGTTTCATTTCCAATAGCTCTGTGTGGGGATCCTATAGTCCAATGACCACTATTAGATACATTTAGAAAAATTAGTATAATTAAAACGAAAGATATGATCATAGTAGAAAGTATAACTTAATAACAGAAAAACATGAAGTAATTAAATAAACAGATTTAGAACTAAAGAAAGCAGATAATATAAAAATCATGGTAAATGTACACCATACCTGTTTGTTTAAAAGTGTTAAGGTTTATAAATTTTATGGTTTCATATAAATTTTATGAATATTAAGGTTTGTGAGTCTTATTGAAAAAGTCCATTTGATCCTTATTGCTGTGGGATTGCCATTGTAACTTCTTGAAGAGCTCTGTACTCATTGCCCAAAGCACTTCAACTCTGAAATTATACACATAACTTGCTAATTGGTGGTTAGATGTTGAAGTCTTGATTTGATTTTTCATTGTGTCATGTTAGACATTATATCCCCATATTCCTTCACAGTATTCTTATTTACAGATACCTTTTACAAGATGGAAATGCAGAGAGATGGAATCAACTACTCCCTATCACACAAGAGGAAAAGCAAAAGAATATGACGAAAACAAAACTAACACAGGTAAATTATAACAGTTATATGGGCTACAATAATCAGTGGTATACATAAAAAGATTTCCTTTACACAGAGTCCATGGATATTGATAGTGCTGGGTCATATTTAGATTAGGTAGAAGATAATAAATGATATTATAGTGTATATTCTTCTTGCAAATTAAATAATTCAAAAAGAATTAATCCCAAATTTGATGGACTATGTGAGTTTAGTGTGAAATAAAATATGTGAATTTTAGGCTGTTTTTATATTTTCTGAGTTTTCTGTAATGTACGTATAACACATTAAAATAAAGCAAAACATTTTTTTTGTTTTTTGGGGGGCCACACCCGGCAGTGCTTAGGGTTACTCCTTGCTTGCACTCAGAAATTGCTCCTGGAAGGCTCAGGGGACCATATGGGATGTCTGGATTTGGACCATCGTCCTTCTGCATGCAAGGCAAATGCTCTACCTCCATGCCATTTCTCCTGCCCCACAAAACAATTTTTTAACAGAAGAAATTTTCTGGGCTGGGGATGTAGTTCAAATAGCAGAGCACACGTTCTCTTGCATGTAAAAGATCTTGGATTTGATCCCAGAAATCATATGGCCAAAGCTTCCTATAATTTTCACCTCCCCATATAAATGTCCTATATACATATACAAGATAGATGTGTATTCCCTCCTTTGTATGGCCTGGGCATGGTTAATTGTTTTATTATTATATTCTAATATTAGAATAATGCATCATGTAGTAATGGGTAACTAATGCAGAGGACTTGTCTGTAGCTACATCAAAAGTGATAATAAAAAATAGGGTTAGGGGTCGGGCGGTGGCGCTGGAGGTAAGGTGCCTGCGCTAACCTAGGACGGACCGCAGTTCGATCCCCCGGTTCCCCATATGGTCCCCCGTGCCTGCCTGGAGCGACTTCTGAGTGAATAGCCAGGAGTAACTCCTGAGCATCACCTGGTGTGGCCCAAAAACCAAAAAAAAAAAAAAAAGGTTAAAACATATATGTAAGAATACTACATTGTTAACACACACAAGTACAGATGCTATGTCTGCATTCGGCCAGCTCAATGTAATAGACTCACTCTGTTCTTGAAAGAGATGTAAATCAAGCTATAAAAAATAATTGGTACATCAGACATGTAGCTAAAAGCTCTCAATATCAGGAAGAGAGGGCAGGAAAAGTTTCTGATCTGCCAGAGCTATGCCTGCTGCACTCATCACCCACAATCCACAATTGCTGCTTTGTCGAAGGCCCTGCTTCACCATTCCCATACAGCTTTTTGCAGAGATACCAACTTGACCAAAACTCCAGATACACATATATTTGATATGATAATACCAGAACATTATTTGAAGTGAATGCAGGCACTCTCCACCCTTCTCATTCTTCTGAATGACCTGGCAGCAGAAATATACCCCACAAAATCCACAGTATTAGGAATAGTGTATGTAATTCCTGAACCACATGGCTGCATTCAGAGCCATGCAAAAACCCTATTTTTCTTTTACACTGTCATCCCCATAGGAAAACACCAATTTAGATGCACACCAATGTGCATCTGAAGCCACCTAATGTTCAGAAACAAATGAAGCAATAGAATCAATAGCTTACTAAATCTCCTGACAATGACTTAATAATTTTATTGGAGATTTGATAGTTTTGAAAAAGTTGCTTGTCCCTGGGCTTACTTTTGCTCTTTATTTTCTTTTTTAATAATTTCATTCCACTTACTTGAAAACAAATGTATTATGATCAATTCTGTCAACTATATGACACATGCTCTTTAAATTAAGTAATTAAAATTTTAAAAGAAATACTACATTGTGATTATATAAGTCAAGGCCTGGATTTATAGAAGAAAACATAATAAGTAAACTTAACATACTTTACATAATAAAATGAAGAAAAATTTTCATTTGGGCATGAAGAATTTTCTAGAAAATACCATCCTAGACAAACAGATAACCTTCCTCCTAAATATTAACTGCAGTCTCTTTGGAAATAATCATTTCATCTAAAAAGAACATATATATGTGTATATATATACATATATATGACCCAAAAACCAAAGATATATATAAATATAAAATATATATATCTTTGGTTTTTGGGTCACATCGGGCAGCACTCAGGGTTCCTCCTGGCTCTACACTCAGAAATCGCTCCTGGCAGGCTCGGGGACCATATGAGATGCCGGGGTTTGAACTACAAACCTTCTGCACACAAGGCAAATGCCTTACCTCCATGATATCTCTCTGGCCCTGACATTTTACCTATTTATAGGAAAATTAGATACATATAGGCTATGGTAATTGCTGAACAAAAAATAGATTTGATATTCAAGGGCTAAGGTACCTCAAAGATACCTTTACTTTTTGAGAATTTATTTAGCCACTTAATAATTTAAACTACTTATTTTTCATAACTATTTTAGGTTTATTAGTAGAAGACATATATAAAATAAAATATGTTAAAGACTTAGTCAAGTATCTGGCTTTATTAGAACTGAAATATATATATAGAACGGAAGTATATAGCTTTATTAGAACTAGTTTATCAGTTTTATGCATTAACTTCTACTTTTTATGCATTAGCTTCTACTTCTCTTTGTCATTATTTTGATTTTAAAAATATTCATACCAATGTTTACCTGAGAATAAATATGAAATATTCATATGTGAAAAAATGTTAACACAACAAAGTGTAATAAGTTTGATGTAAAGAAAAAATTCAACTAAATATAATATATATGGAAGAATAAATGAATACACTATGATTATTTCATGTATATAATAAGTACTCTATTCTTAGGAGTCATATGAAATACCAAAAAGAGTAATATTTGGCTATTTTAGCATTTTATTCTTTGTAAAACCCTGAAGACATTTTCTAGAAAAAACAAACAGGAAGAGATATTATCTTCTATGATCACCACAAAGTTCACAACAAAACTTGTCTTGTTCAGCATGTTCTCCATATCATCCATGTATAAGCAAATTTCATGACTTCATTTTCCCTGACAATTGCATAGTATTCCATTGCATAAATGCATCATAGTTTCTTTTTTGGGCTGGAGGTAGAGTTAAATTAAAAGAAATTTATTTCAATTGGTATAACCTTAGTTTGTGGTAATTTTAAAAATGCTTGTAAACAATGACAATTTTCCTTTGGCGTTAGTTTTTTAATATCTTTATTTAAACACCTTGATTACAAATATGATTGTAGTTGGGTTTCAGTCAGGTAAAGAACACCCCCCCTTCACCAGTACAACGTTCCCACCACCAATGTCCCAAATCTCCCTCCTCCCCACCCCACCTGTACTCTATACAGGCTTTCTACTTCCCTCATTCATTCACATTGTTAGCACAGTTCTCAATGTACTTATTTCTATAACAGCACTCACCACTCTTTGTGGTGAGCTTCATGTAGTGAACTGAACCTTCCAGCCTCCTCTCTTTTGTCTCTGAGAATTATTGAAAAGTGTCTTTCATTTTTCTTAAAACACATAGATGAGTGAGATTATTCTGCATCTATCTCTCTCCTTCTGACTTATTTCACTCAGTATAACAGATTCCATGTACATACATCTATAGGAAAATTTCATGACTTCATCTCTCCTGAGAGCTGCATATTAAGTCATTGTGTATATGTACCACACTTTCTTTAGCCATTCCACTGTTGAAGGACATCTTGGTTGTTTCCAGAGTCTTGCTATAGAAAATAGCACAGCAATGAATATAGGTGTGGGAAGGGAATTTTATATTGTATGTTTGTGTTCCTAGGGTATATACCTAGAAGTGGTATAGCTGAATGATAAGGGAGCTCAATTTCCAGTTTTTAGAAGAATCTCGATATCGTTTTTCATAAAGGTTGGACTAGACGGAATTCTGACCAGCATGAAAACGAGTTCCTTTCTTTCCAGATCCCCGCCAGCACTGCTAGTTCTCATTGTGATGTGTGTCAATCTTTACGGTGTGAGATGGTACATCATAGTTGTTTTGATTTGCATCTCCCTGATGATTGGTGAAGTGGAGCATTTTTTCATGTGCCTTTTGATCATTTGTATTTCTTCTTTTACAAAGTGTCTGTTCGTTTCTTTTCCCCATTTTTTGATGGGACTAGGTTTTTTTTCTTGTAAAGTTCCATCAGTGCCTTGTATATTTTGGATATTATTACTTTCATTAATCTTTTGGATTTGGGGGGGGAGGTTCCACTTTATTTTTCTGCTCTGGGTTTTGTTATTTTCTTCTGTCTCCCTATTTTTGGTTCCTTTTGTTGATCATTTTCTAATTCTATAAGTTGCATCATTAAGCTATTCAGGTATGCCCCTTCTTCCTTCCTGATGTGTGCTTGCAAAGCTATAAATTTTCCTCTCAGTGCTGCTTTTGCTGTGTCCCATAGATTCTGATAGTTTGTGTCTTTATTGTCATTTGTTTCCAGCTTTGATTTCCTCTTTGGTTTCATCTCGGACTCACTGGTTGTTCAGTAGTAGGCTATTTAATTTTCAGGTGTTAAAGTTTTTCTTCTCTGTCCCTTTTTAGTTCACATCTAATTGCTATACTCTTGATTTTATGGAGGTTTGTGTTATGTGTCAGCATGTGGTCTATCCTGGAGAATGACCTACGTACATTGGAGAAGAAGTGTATACAGGTTTCTGGGAATGAAGTGTCCTATTGTCATATATATATATATAATATATATAATGGATATATATCCACTAGGCCTCTTTCTTCCATTTTTTTCATATCTAGTATATTTTTGAGGTGTAAACTAACTTTAGATGATAATTAATCAGTTGACAAATTATACATGTATCAAGTCATATAGTAACCTTAAACTTCTACAATGTTTTTTGCAAGTATATAATTTTTTATTTTTAGTTATGAAAACAAAGATGCAAAGAAAGAGGACAAGGTAAAATTACAGTAGGACAATCACCATAAACAGAATTCTCAGAAGTCCCCTTGCTGATATCTTAGCTTTGAACTTTCAGCCAAAGATCATTAAGAAAAATAAAACAGAACCTATGTACAATTACTTTGTCCCACAGTCCCCAGATTGTAATACGTAATATTTCTTAGCAGCACACAAAGCGATCTAAAGCCATAAAACTTATGTAACTCCTTAAACATTGAAGGCATAGTACTTTTTTACATTTCCATGCACATGCATATTAGTTTAAGTTAACCTCAAAAGTTTAAGTGGGTTGTTTTTCTTAAGGATAAGAGTCAAAGGATCACAGTAAAAACGGTGTTAGAGTGGCGATTATTGTTTGTATAGGCCCACTAAAATATGAGGGACATGGAAAGGAAAAGCCTTGATCTAAATACAAGGAGATCCTACCCCTGAAATTTCCTGGCATAAGACCAACTCTAGGCTAGTTTGTCCAATCCAAGTCATTGTCTGTAGTGCCAATACACTTATTTTTCACACAGTCTCTGTTGTTGATATCATGTTTCTGTATTAAAGATCCTGGAATCTGCATATCCTACATTGCAGACAGGATGGTGTGTAGCATCCTCTAGTTTCACCTCACAATTAAAGGGCAATGCAGAGAGTCCTGCCTTTCCTGTAAGCAGGTCGTTGTTGTTGTCAAGTCTTCTTATTGTTAAGGGAAGTCTCTTTTGAGCAGGTCAATGTCAGAGTAGCGGTAGTGTCTCCCCTGGTAGAGGATTGCTTCCAAGCATTGTTTTTATAAAAAATCTTGGATGTTTCGTAGATAACTTCCCTGGTTCACAAGTGAATGGAAAATGCCCACTCTTCTGAGGCCTTTGCCAGGTCATTATATCAATGTTAAGGGTGTATGGTCCCATTGCACTACAAGATTTGTGTGTTACAATTTCTATTATATGAGAGCTTATATGTATGTGTAGTATTTTCCCATTTTAATGTGCCTATGCAAACCAGAAACAATGCCACGTGGCATTATCGGCACATATGGGGACCGTAAAAACACGTCCAACAATTCACATGACATAGTTCAATCATAAGCATTAAACTGAGGGACTTTTTCGCCAAAATTCCTTATTGAACAGCTCATAAAGAGAAGAAAAGATAAAGAGTGGGTAGAATCATCACTGTATAAGAGAATATTTAGTAAGAGTTAAAGCTGTCAAAGAAAATACACATAAATCATTCAAAAGACATATGTTTCCATTTTATGTCTTTTGAAATAGCTGGGGGTTGTTAAATTCAATGCACGAGTTTGGTCTCTGATTAGGACTTGCAGTACAGAAGTTAAAAAGAGTAAATGTGGGGTACTGATGGTTGGGGGTGAGAGAGTTAAGGGGTAAAAATGAGCTTTGTAGGGGTGTGCAAAAGAGCAGAATACAAAATGGACATTCTGCAAACACAAAACTTAACTTAAAGAATAATAAATACTATTAAAATATAATGTTTTAATATTAATATACTATTAATATGTACTGGTTTTAAACATGTAGACTGGCAAGAAATTGCCAATGACTACCTTAGTGCAACCAAGCAAATCTCAGCACACCCAAGTTAGGACCCACCATTTCTGGCCGCCTGGGCTGGCACCCAGGGAAGGCCTGGAGGCTGGGAGCA
>PVKC010042394.1:0-11876 GCA_004027635.1 Crocidura indochinensis | reverse complement strand
GTTTTTTTTTGGGGGGAGGGGGTTTAGTTTCTGGGTAAGCATCTCCACAGAGTGCTCAGCCTTATACTTTGGGCTTCACAAATAATACCTTCTTTTTAGGACATATGATTTTATAGTTGATGCAACATTATTGCCAAGAATCTCCTTAGTTCCTTGCCTGTTTGCCTACTTTCATTCCAATCAATCAAAAATGAAAAAAATTAATCAGGATAGTAATAAGACTTGAACCTTTTTTTTGTTTTTTGTTTTTTGTTTTTTCGTTTGTTTTCGACCACACCCAGTGACTCTCAGGAGTTACTCCTGGCTTGGAGATCCATATGGGACACAGAGGATCGAAGTGCAGTCCATCCTAGAATAATGCACTCGGACTTGGACCTTTGAGGTTAAAAAACACCGAACAGGGGCCGGAGTGATAGCACAGTGATAGGGCTTTTTCCTGCAAGTTGCTGATCCAGGATGGATCTGGTTTCGATCCCCAGCATCTTATATAGTTCCCAAGTCAGAAGCGATTTCTGAGAGCATAGCCAAGAGTAACCCCTGAGATTCACCAGGTGTGGCCCCAAAATAAAACAAACAAAAATACTGAACAGTTTTATTGCTATAGTTCAGCAAGTTAGAATGTCCATAGATTATTAGAGAAAATCTGAAAATGGAAAAAAGTGACATCAAAGAATTTCTGAGCTGAACACCATGCACTCTTTCATTGTGACAACTCAAAATTAACTGTACTTTATGTCCTACACAAATCTGCCTTGAAAAATCTGCAATAATGTATATAATTTGTTTCCTTCCCCTTTATCAAACCATGACCAATATGGCCTAAACAATTTGTTCAGTTCAGGGACCCTTTTAGATACAAGAAATCAAACCTGGATTGACTATGTAAAAGGCAAATGCTTTGCTTGCTATATTTTCTCTCTGGTCCAGATATTGGTTTATCTTGCTTCTGACATACCTTCCAATCTATTTAAAAAAAAAAAAGCTACACATTTGTTTAAAATGCTATTCAGAGTACAACCTTCCTTAATTAAATACCTCTAATGATATCTCATTAGTCTTAGATTTCTAAACTTTTTATTATGGTCAACACAAGCCTGCCTGTCATGATTTTATTTATGTCTTAAGACTTTATCTCTTTCTATAATCACCATAACTAAATGGTCACAACTCCAAACTCTCAATTCCTATAAAACGTCCAGTTAATTAATTATTTGGGGGGCACATTAGTTATTCACTTTGTCTGAAAAAATTTTGACCTGGATTTTTGAACAATTCATTCCTTCTTAGACTCATTTCCACATTTCACTAAGAAAATAAATAAATAACTTCAAGACTATTTATCTGAAATCAAACCTATATAGTTCAGTAGCTTCTTATCAATTTTTATGTTGGAACAACATTGCCAGACATGTTTAAAGTAACCACATTCAACAAAATGTGTCTCTCATGAGGTTCTTAGAAACAGATAGTATGCTGAAAATGTATTATGAAGAGAGTTTGTAGTTAGGGAAAACAAGTAAGGAAAGTACAGAGTACTAGGAATAGTCATATCAAGCACGTGTTAAAAAAAATCAAAGTGTAGAACAGATGTTGTCGAAAGAAGAAAATGGTTAATATTCAGAAAGAGGTATGTAAAACAACTGCAGATTTATAACAATGAACATAGCAACTCAGACCTTTTAGTGTGGTGCAACTCAGATCAGTTTTACTTCTTTTGCTAGTCTCTAATATTTGCACAACAGTATGAAATGTATCATAATAGTATCGTCTACCATTATTAAATCTGGCAATTTTTACACTGAATAGATATTTTTATAGGAATAAACTTTACCATAATATCCTATCCATTTATGTTATTCTTATAAGTAGGAAGTCACTAACAATTCAGACTAATAATAGCCATGCTTGGGGAAGGAGAGATAGCATGGAGGTAAAGCATTTGCCTTATATGCAGAAAGACAGTGGTTCAAATCCCGGCATCCCATATGGTCCTCTGTGCCTGCCAGCGGCTATTTCTGAGCATAGAGCCAGGAGTAACCCCTGAGCACTGCCAGGTGTGATCCAAAAACAACAACAACAAAAAAATAGCCATGCTTTAAAATCAAACCAGTACCAAATTATAAAGGACTTAGAAAGTCGTAGTGGAAGACGAAATCCTTTGAATTTTAAGACCTTGTCTTTCTGGTATGTGTATTATTCCTTAGCTAGTGCTTACTCCTGGTTCTGTGCTCAGGGTTGCCTCTTGGTAGTGTCTGAAGGTAGAACCTGTGTCAGTCATATGCAAACTGAGAGATTTATCAGCTATAATACATTGGTGGCTTTTTCTGAGCTCTCTCTCTCTTTCTCTCTCTCTCTTTCTCCCTCCCTCCCACTCTCTCTTTTTAACAAAACTATCAATAAATTTTTATGATCAGTTTGTGGAAAATATTTCTCAAGTAATTTTGCATATTCAAGTGTCATGCACTTTCTAGATTGGGACCTGGTTTTCATCTTTGTTTGTGATATGTACTTTTTGCTTTCCACCCACCTGATGTTGTTTCTCCTCCTTTTTCTTCCATTATTTTTTCTCCCCAATAAACTTACCTTATTTCATTGTTCACTCCTGATTAAATTCTTTTCTGTGAGTGTATATGGCAACCTGGAAACCTAAAAACAGGTCAAGACCTATCATATCTTTCCTTCCCAACAGTAGAATCCTCATTCTAGTCTAACCAGAGTTCTGACATTCTGAAAAGTCATCTTGTGGGAGCAAGTAACTGTGCTGTGAAGATCAAATGATCTCAGTTGCAGTCAGATGCTTTCTATGTATTGCTGGAGATACATAAGAATCCACCAGGCTAATATTATTGTCAGTATATATAGTCCTAATGCTCCCAGGCTCATTTGGGAACTGACATAGGTGAAGCAGGAAAGTGGCAGCACTCTCCTTTTCAAAGCTCATCTTTTTGTTGTTGTTGTTGTTGTTTCTTGTTTTTTTTTGGGGGGGTCACACCCGGCGGTGCTCAGAGTTTCTTCTGGCTGTCTGCTCAGAAATAGGTCCTGGCAGACACGGGGGACCATATGGAACACCAGGATTCGAACCAACCACCTTTGGTCCTGGATCGTCTGCTTGCGAGGCAAACTCGGCTGTGCTATCTCTCCGGGCCCTCAAAGCTCATCTTTTATTTTGCACTGAGCAGAATCACCTGAGCCATTGCCCAATCTAACAGTTACTTCTCTATTTTCATCTTCAACCACAAAATATAGTAATAGGACGAAAAGCAAAGCATGAATAACTGGTAAAAATATATGACAAAATCAATCAGAATTCACTAAAATGTGCTGGCAAAATTGAATCATCATATACAAAAGTATATGAATAGCAATCATTATCTCTGGCACTTAAAGAAGTGACTATGGTTATTAATAAAAACAGTGAGTCACATATTTTATTACTGAAGTTTGGTTAGAAGTTTTTAATAGGATAATACATAAAAAGTAGGGATATTATGATAATTAATGTCAGAAACTGATGTCATCAATCTAAGATTTTGAATTTGTATTTTGAGGTTTCAGAATCAATAATGAATTGATTGTACTAAGCAATTGCTGAAGACCTTAGGTTATCTAAGATACTTTATTAAAAGTTAAATATATCATGACCTATTTTAATTAAATGATCATAGTTATTTCATATAAATTATTATTGAGAGCAATCCATCGTTTCCTATTAATTTTAATAATTCTTCTTGTGGCCGTGTCTTTTATTATAAAAGGCAAATTGATTAAAATATTCTTGCTTTCATTGCTTAGCAGTTATGATTTTAGAAATATTTGAACCATTCTGTTCCTTTTAAGTTAGTTCTAATGAACTAAGTGATCTCAGTTTTATCTTAATCCCCACAATAGTTAGAACTAATATATTAAATTTGAATTTTCATTCTATAATTATCTCATATAATAGTTTCATCTCTCTTTGTGATATATATGTTCATCTAGTTCTTACAAATTCATGCATTCCACCAGTGTCTAGTGCATTATATCATTTGTGTTTGTGTGATATGAATAGTGATATATTAAACATGTTATTTTTGTTTGTTTTTGGGCCAAACCTGGGGGCACTCAGGTTACATCTGGCTCTGCCCTCACAAATAGCTCCTGGCAAGTTCAGGGAACCATACAGGATACTAGGAATTGAACCTGGATCAGTCCTAGGTCTGCAGCATGCAAGGCAAACACCCCATTTCTGTGCTATCTCTTTGACTCTTAAACATGTTAGAATTTTAAACTGTTCCCAATTATTATAGAACTAGGGGAAATACTAATTACCAGGATGTTCTAACTAAATCTGTGAGGTCCTGGATTCAGAAGAAGAGGGATATCATTTTGTAAAAGGCTGAATGTGTAACCTTTTAGATTTCTCTCTCAAGCCTAAGCTTTCATTTCTCCAGAACAACACACCATTGACCATAAAACACCATCTTGAGAGATCTGGCCATACCAGGTAGCCTATCTGGAAAGGACACAAGAGAGTGGCAGGAACTTATCAGAGACAAAAGCCAATCATTTTAAAGATCATCAGAAGCTAGAACCTCCTCATACCCTCCATAAAAAAATTGACTTGTGAGCTTGGTAGGGTTCCTTTCCTGCAAAGGTGACCTTTGCTAGTCAGTTTGCAGCTGTTGGTAGACAGATTAAAGTTTTGCTATTTTTTATTCTAATTGAGTGGTCTTGCCCTTCAATTCTGAACACTAACATATCATTAAATTATAAGTTTTACTAAAAACAAAAAAATGTGTTTTCTAAATTCTCATAGGGCAGTACTTCTCAATCTTGAGAAGGAATGAGAACATTTACTAACAGAGAAATAACTTACAGTTAGTTCCTTCAGAAAAGACACTGAAGTCAAAGTGTGTGAGCTAACACTCTATTAGAAGTATAATTTATACCATCAATAATCAAAAGAGAAGGGAAGTAAGGCAGTTAAGTAATGGAAGCAAACATAAGAGATTTACAAAATGTATTATAAATTTCTACAAATACAGTTAAGGGCTGTGTCAAGTGTGATATTTCAAAACATGACAATAGACCAATATGCCATCATGGGAAAATTAAGACTTTTTTTCTGTTCTTGCTATGCATTTTTTGTTTTTAAACAACCTAAGCATTTAATAAGGTATGAATTTTCCCCAAATGTGAGGCATGCTGTTAGATTGTCTAGTTGCCACCTGAAAATAATAGTTCTGGCAGTTACAATGTTTACTTTGTGCAGATTTAGCAAGATTTAGCATTCTGAGTTCAGAACTTCTTAAATTTCCACAGAAGTCAGTCTGTAATTTGTTTAGAGGGAATAGATGATAGGGAAGACCCATTACTGGGATTGCTTTATCAATTTAAAGAACCAAAACATGTGAAGATTGGTTGTTGGCAGAACTGAGCAGCACTGGACAGCTAAACAGCTGACTGATTGAATCATACATAGAGTCATTATATTTAAAGCCCCTGGTAACTTATATGATCACTAAGATAAAATGACTCCGTTTACTTTAAAATAATCAAACCAATGAACATTTGGGGCCCGGGAGATAGCATGGAGGTAAGGCGCTTGCCTTTCATGCAAAAGGTCATCGATTCGAATCCTGGTGCCCCATATGGTCCCCCGTGCCTGCCAGGAGCAATTTCTGAGCATGGAGACAGGAGTAACCCCTGAGCACTGCCGGGTGTGACCCCAAAACCAAAAAAAAAAAATAATCAAACCAAACTAATCAACTATTTTCTTAAAAAAAATAAATTCTTGTACAAAGGTACATGTTTTTAGTGGCTATAATAATCTTTTCTATTGCAAAATTAGTATTTCATTATATACTTGAATGTTGCAAAGAGGAGAAATCTTAAATACTCTATGGAAGAGCAAGAAAATAAATAGCTATTACATCAGGTAAGGAGGTTAATAAAACTTCTTGATTGGATCATGAAATGAATACACGTACACCTTAAATTCACAAGATGTCATATGAACTGTATTCAAAAATAACGAGGCAAATTACATTGAAAATATTACTTGACCTGGACACTTTAGTTCGTGAATATAATTTGTTAAAGCTCTTATATATCTTTTAAACTCTAAGAAAATTATCAAAAATATTTGTACTATCAACAAAAAAGAAAAATGTATTTAAAATATGAAGAATTATTTTAAATGCTACATTAATATTATGAAAAACTGTATCCCATTCTGTTGGAATCCAGGTAGAACATTCAAACATCATCTCCTAGTAGTACAACACAAAAGCTTAGCTCACGGCATAGTAGATTCCCTTCCGGTACTTAATTTTTAAACCTGGTGGCAAAGCATTGCCCACTCACTCCTTTGGGAGCACAGGAAGTTCCCTTATTTTCATTTTAATTTTGTTTTGAAAAAGCAGCTGAAATGTGGCAGAATAGAAGAGGAAAAGTCTGAGACAGATGTGACCAACTGGAGTATTAATCTTTAGTTTTGTTCTCATACTTTTAGTTTTGTTCCCCCATTCTTTTTCAGCCCTTGTGTTTAACTACCTTTCTTTTTTTTTTAATTTTATTTTAATCATAGTGGTTTACATGATATTCACAGTAATATTCCATTTACAAATAAACATTGAATCAGGGGGATTCCCATCACCAAGTTGTCCTCCCTCCACCTCCATTCCCATTCTGTCTCCTATATCCTCCACCCTCTTAATAATTACCTGGACCTAGTCACAAAGACCAGAAAATAGGATAGATAATAAAAGAAGTGGAAACCCAAATAAAATATCTACTGTCTGCCAATCAGTATCCCATCTCATTTTTGGGGTGGGTGCCATGCACTAGGTATCTTTATCAATGAATGATAAACACACTATCTAGATATGGTTATTGCAGCAGTTAAAGAATATTTAATAAATTTTCTTGTAGCACAAACATTTGAAAGATAGAACAATCAAATGAAAATTAAGAAAATTTATGAAGTTTTCTAATTTATGCTAAGTAAACAATTCTAAAGTTAACGTTATGTTGTCATATGTATTTTTATCTGTATGCATATCAATATTTATTTATACGTCTATACTATATATATATATACCCAGATTCATATAAATCAAAGTAATGACTGTCCCTAATTATAAGAAGAAAGTGAAGTTGAAAGTGAATATCAAAAGAAAATTTAGCTTTATATGTAATATTTATTATTTTTCTTTTTTAAGGAAAGCATATTTATTATGCATGATTTATAGCTATAAAATTAATTTTAAGTAAGAAAGACTTTAAATGAATTGCCCACAGGGAAAAAACCTAATTAGCCTCCAACTCAAAAATTAACCCTGGAAATTGGACAAATAATTTTTACTAAATTTAATATAATTTATTTTAGCAAATAACAATTTTATTAAGTTTTTCAGTGAAAAATCAAATATGAATTGCATCTATATTAAAATGGGGTGAAATACTGTATTACATCTATGCCACATTTCCTATTAATTAAATGATTTTGCTAGTATTAAAGCTGGTCTGTGGAAGAAAGTTAATGAGGCATTCCCACAAATTTGTAATAAGCATGGGACAGGTAACTTTAATCATCCTCTAGGCATGAGGTTTTGAAACATTAATATATATATGAAGTCATTGGATTGCTGTAAAATTAGAACTTCTCAAGTCCAATCCTACTCACATCCAAATTTGTAGATGTAGATAATTCCAAGGGACCCCACGCTTATTGAAACGTCCTCAAAATTATGGCAAAAGTTTACTAGAACTCTAATCTCCAATATTGTCAAATCTAATTTCATGCCATTTGAAGAGAAGGCAATGGTAATAGATAGCTTAATAGTAAAAAACAATTTGTTTGCTTGCTTATTTGTTTACTTAGGTTGGACCATGCCCTGGTGTGGGTTACTCCTGGCTATGTGCTCAAGGACTACTCTGGCAGTGCTCAAGTGACCATATCTAGTGCCAGGGATTGCACCACAGTTAATAACGTGTAATATAATTAGAAATTGACAATAGAAACATTTTTAAATAATTAAGGATGATAGAAGTTGATAGTAAAATTTATTAAGACTGCTTAGATATTATTTTTCAAGATTGATTAAAATAATCTATTCCATTCATAAACATTCACTTTATCAGTACATGTTGATACTATATTTTGTATAAAGAAACAATAATTTTCTAAAAAATAACATTGCAGGTATACTCAAAAGTATTTCATTACATTTTTACTTTGTTTAAATAAAGCACTGATTTACAAAGTTACTCACTTTAAGTTATAGGCATATTATGTTTCAGCACCATCTTTAGTGTCAAGTTCTCTCCAACAGTATCTCTTGGTTCCCTCCTACCCCAAAGTATTCTTCCTCTTTGTTTGATATCATTGAAATAATAGTTTGTTTATCAATTCATAGAGACCTTAAAGAACATCATATTTAAAATAATATAAATACAATTATTGTGACTTTAACATGATCTGTCCCAATTTTCTCCTTTAAAATATAAATATTCCTAGGGCCAGAGTGATGGCACAAAGGTAGGGCATTTGCCTTGCATGTGGCTGACCCAGAATAGACCATGGTTTGATCCTCCATTGTCTCATTTGGTCCCAAAGCCAGGAGCGATTTCTGAGCACATAGCCTGAGAGTCACTGAGTGTGGCCAAAAAAAAAAAAAAAACCAGAAAAATTAAAATATAGATATTCCAACTAAGAAATATTGTGACAATTTTTCATTTTTTTCATAATGAAGCTCATGAGAACCTTTTGGTTGCTTCTTCTTCCAGTGTGTCTTTGGTAATAAGAATATTTTATTGCCCCCTACTTGCAGGGAAATTAATATCATCTAATAAATCTTTGAAAATATACCTTTATAAAAGTAAAACATAACGTGTTTATATTAATTTATTTTAATAGTGAGAATAGTAAATAATTTTCCTGGATATTTGCATGCTATATATCTTTTTCTTGGTCTATTCTAATCCTATTCATTTATTGTGCAACAGAATTATTATTATTTTTGTAATTTCATTCAAAATCGATCATCTGGAAGAATATGTTTTATTATAGCATAGATTACCATATTTATCCCAAGGAACTATTGATTTCTCTCCAAAAAAATATTTAATAAAATTTTCCCAAAGCACTTGGCTATAGCTTTGGCAATGGTGACTTAATTACATGCAGTAAAACTCTACTGGCTGTAACCTATCACCGCTTTTGTAACTCTGTATGTATTTGTCTGGAAGGCAAATGCAAAAAGAACCATTTTAATCACTGCCTGATTATGTTGTCATTATAAATGGTTAAATTTACTACAGTAGTCCAGACCAAAATAAAAGAGAAAAAATTGAAATATAATTATATTGAGCAAGTAACTTCAGAAATTTGAGATCAGACTACATGGGTATATTTAAAAGAAGGATTCTAGAATTAACTTATAAATTAAAATATAATTTCTATGGTTAATATGCACATTATTATTTTATTTATTTAAAGAAAATGCATCACATAGTTGACATAATTATAATACATTTGCTTCTCGATAAGTGAAAGCAAAGTTATTTAAAAAATAGAAAGAAAGGGGCCAGAGTTGTAGTGTAGTGTATGACATTTGCCTTGCATGTGACTGACCCAGAATGGACCTCAGTTTGATAACTAGGGTCCCCAAAGGTCCCTCAAGCCAAGAATGATGTCTGAGGGGTTACTCAGGAGTAACCCCTGAGTGTCACCAATTGTGGTCCAAAAAACAAACAAACAAAGAGATAAAAACATAAAATGCACAGTAGCAAACTCATTTATAAAAATTATTGTATCACCAATGAAGTCATTAATACAATGAATAAAGTTTAGGGAAATTCTTGTTATATGTCTGGTCTGTTAAGTTGGGGTGTTCCGTTAGGGGTAACAACATCAAACAAATGAAGTTGTCCAGAATTTCAAAGCTATGATACTACTAATTTTAGGAATATATATTTTGCTGCTGGGCATCCTGAATAAAAGCCTTGTTAGAACATGGTGACTGCAGTTGTTGTTGTGGTTACAGCTCTAAGGCTTTTCCTAAGAAGCAAGATGCAGAGGAGGGTGCTCACATTCAATCCAAAACAAACAAATAAACAAACAAACAAACAAACAAAAACCTTGGAATACAATACCAGTCTAACACCTGGCATAACAACCGGATTCTCAACTCCATAGGCATTCCCATAGGGAATAGTAGAAGGTCAGTCATAAGGGACACCATTGGGAAACATTGATTATGGGTCATAGAGACAGAAACTGTAGCTTTGTCAGGATGTTGGCTTGGTCAACCCTTTGATACTGAAAAGGCCAGATTTGTTCTGTTTTGGTTACTGTTATCAAAATCTTTCACTGCTAGGTTTACATCTTGTTTGAGAAAAGAGTGAATCTTTGGATCTGGTCCAGTTCAAACATGGAAATTGCATGTGTAGGTGTAGTTACAGCTGCGAGGCTTTCCCGGAAGAAACTATACATAAATATGTTATCATAATAAATATATACTTAATAGAAGTATGATGAATATGAAATATTTTTGGTTATTTTCTGAAATAAGGACTGCTCATTAAAATTCTGCTTTGTACTGAGAATAAACCTTTACTCAAAGTGTACTTTGCATTTAAAAATTCAGAGATGTTCTTTGACTGCTCTTTGATATCTATATAACATATAGAGATATTATATATATTCAAGATTTAATCACATTTGGGTATTAAATGCTTTATGCTAAATTACCTCCTTTATGTACGTAACCTTTGTCTTAATCACTTTATTCGATATTTGTCGTTGGTATTCTTTTGAAGTAGTTCCTTAGGATCACACATATTTAAATACCACAAGAGTTAATAGCAACATTTATTCTCTTTTATTCATGCCAACATATCTTGATACACACAAATTGCTCCTAGTAACACATTTGACCTATCTTGCCTGATAATTTTTATTTTTATGTATTTATTGATTGATTGATTTTTATTCTTTTTGGGCCATACCTGCTTGATGCTCAGGGATTACTCCTGGCTAAGCGCTCAGAAATTGCCCCTGGCTTGGGGGGACCATATGGGACACCCGGGGATCGAACCGCAGCCCCTCCTTGGCTGCAAGGATGTCAGCGCTTGCAAGGCTGACATCTTAACTCTAGCGCCACCTCTCTGGCCCCGATAATTTTTATTTATTTGTTTATTTATTTTTTGTTGTTGTTTTGTTTTGTTTTGGGGCCACACCCGGCGACGCTCGGGGGTTACTCCTGGCTATTCGCTCAGAGGTCGCTCCTGGCAGGCACGGGAGACCATATGGGGAACTGGGGGATCGAACCGTGGTCCGTCCTAGGTTAGCGCAGGCACCTTTATCTCCAGCGCCATCGCCCGTCCCCCAATGATTTTTATTTTTGAAGGAAAATTATTCATTCAATACACTAATGTTATAGCCACTGATGTAATAGTTTCAGGTTAATGGTATGGGGAAAATAAATATAATATGGTCACACTGATTTTTCATATCTACTTTTTGCTGAATTTTATGATGATGGTTTAACTTGAAACTAATGATTACCAAATTAGGTTTGAAGGAGAGAAACAATAAATGCTTTACAATTAAGAGTTTAAAATCTATTGCATATATCAAAAATAAAACTAGTTAGGCTGTACTTTCATATCAAATGGACAAAAATATTTTATTGGTGAAAGTTGGATCATACCCAATGATACTCTGAAGCTTTAACAGGGACTGTGCACAGGATTGTTTAATGGCATCACTGAGGGAACCACATGGCATACTGAAGATTCAAATCGAGATTGGTGGTATGCAATGTAATTCATATACCATGAACTATCCCTCTAGACCTCAAATATTTGATATAAATGTGGAAATAGAAAAA
>PVKC010042393.1:0-12068 GCA_004027635.1 Crocidura indochinensis | reverse complement strand
ATTCGAACCGATGACCTTCTGCATGAAAGGCAAACGCCTTACCTCCATGCTATCTCTCCGGGTAACAATATTTTTAATATCTTTTAATATCTTAAAATTAGTCACCTAAAATTGAGCGTTTTATTTTGTATCTCAGTGATATAAGCTTTCTTTGCCTTTTATTTCTTTAAAAAATGTACCTAATTAATAAAGAAAGAGATGAAAATTATAGCATAATAATATGGCTCCAGTAGGACTGGAGAAATGGCTGGAGAACATGTTTTGCTTGTGGTTGTTTTAGCTTTGATTCCAGACTCTGCAAGGTATTTATTTATTTATTTACTTATTTATTCATTTATTTTTTTTTTGTTTTTTTTTTGTGGCCACACCCAGCAGTGCTCAGGGGTTACTCCTGGCTATCTGCTCAGAAATAACTCCTGGCAGGCATGGGGGACCATATGGGATGCTGGAATTCGAATCAACCACCTTGGGTCCTGCGTCAGCTGCTTGCAAGGCAAACGCCGCTGTGCTATCTCTCCAACCCCTGCAGGATCTTTCAAGCACCACTGAGCACCGCTGAGTATAGGCCCAACCAAAATTGACTGCTTTCTCTGTGGTTTTATTGAATGATTTCTTTTGGTGGGCAGAAAGGGAGAGTTCCAAGCTATGTTCAGGTGATGCAGAGGCCACTCCTGTCAGTTGGTCAAGATTCAGGTGTTTAAGGAAGGACAAGCTTTGCTGTTCAGACTCAGTGGAGCTGGGACCACCAGGCATACACAGTGATGATGTAGGTGAGGAACTATCTTCTTAGCTATCTATCTATCTTCTTGAGCTGTCTTCTTAGTCCCTTGAAATGCTTACCAAACATTTATTTATTGCACATACTATCTTGTAGCCCCATCGCCCATTCTTCCTGTGTAACCTTACCTCCAGAAAAGACCTGCCCATTTCTGGGCAGGGTCTTTGGTAGGTAACAAAAAGTTTTGGCCTGAGGGGCAAAAGGGGATTTGTATGAATGGAGGTTGGAGAAGTAGCAGGAGAGGAGATTGCTGAAAGACAAGTTAGAATGCAGGACTGACTAAGGATCCAGCGTAAATGGATAGGCCACACATGTTGACCAGGGCCTGAATAAAGCTGATATTTCTTGGAACCTGTCTGTGGATTATTTCCTCACCTCTACCTGAACCTGCTGACCCCATCGGCTGGAGGGGGTTGCAGACACCAGTGGCCTGGGTTGGTGGAGAAAGGCCCCTCTATCACCATCCATCACCATCCACCACTATCCAAGCCCATTCACAGGGCTTTAATGCAACACTATCTTATGTTTTGTTTATGGGCCAGTACCCAGCTGTACTCAGTGTTTACTCTAAACTGTTTGAAAGCGTCTCTCCTTGTGGGGATTAGGGGAACCATTAGGGGTGCTGAGGCTTGAACTCAAGTCAGCTACATGCAATGCAAGCACTTTGCCTGCTGTACTATCTTCTGGTCCCTACACATATATATTTAAAAAAGTTATTGTATTTAAAAAACTAATGATTAATGTCCTATTTCATAATTTCTAATATTTTGATTACTACATGGTTTCCTGTTTCCTAATTCCTATCTTTCCCAGAAAATTTATCATAAATAATTTTATTTTATTTCTCTTTGTTGTTATGTTGAGGAGTGGTCATACACAGTTGTGCTGTGGCCTTCCTCAGAGTTTTCATTCTCTAGTTGTGGTGCTAAGATACTTTTTATTGGTTAAAATATTCAACAAGGACTACACATTGGCTACATGCTTTGGATTCCAGTACACCAAGATTACAAACAAAAGTGCTCCCAGTCATATTGGCACTTCTACCATTGAACCACCTCCCAGGTTCTGATGTATTTTGAATACTTGGGTAGCATGATATCATGACGAGAGTTCATAATTACAGTGTATTGATTTTTTTTTGTGTGTGTGTGTGTGTGTGTGGTTTTTGGGTCACACCCGGCAGTGCTCAGGGGTTACTCCTGGCTCCATGCTCAGAAATTGCTCCTGGCAGGCACAGGGGACCATATGGGGCACCGGGATTCGAACCGATGACCTTTTTCATGAAAGGCAAACGCTTTACCTCCATGCTATCTCCTTGGCCCCTGTAATGATTTTTTTATAAGATTATGCTTGACATTTGTTTTTTAATTATACTTGGCAATGTTCAGGGCTTGCTCCTGACTCTCCAGTCAAAGATTACTATTAGCTATGTTTGGAAGACCATATGGAGTGCTGGGGATTGAACTTGCAGGTGAAAGAGAGGGAAATACTTTGTAATCTCATTATTTTCATTAAAATTTTTTCCACCCTTTAAATTGGTACAGTGATTTGAAATTAAAATGACAGTCTCATTAGAAATATTTTTGGAGGCATTTCAGAGAAGGAAGACTGAGAAAGGTGAGTCCGAGAAGGGAGAGAATGAGCTGTGGGTGGGCTACAATTTTGAATTTGCTGAGTAAATGGAAACACTAGTTATATTAAAATATTAAAATAAACTAAGCTTGTATTATAGTTTATTCTTTGGTTTTATGAGTTATCTTAAATAGTTGAAGGTACAAAAGTAATGTTAATATATGTCAATGAAATGTGTCCAATTCTGATTCAAAAGATCTTTGCTGATTCAAATGTATTAACAATGAGCAGAAATTTAGAGATTTTTATGGTTTAAGATGTTATTAGTACATGAACCTGTGTGAACAGCTGCCTTGTGAATAATATTTACATCAGTAGGTAAAGCTAAAATTCATTTGAAGTGTAGGTTAAAGAGACGTGGAGACTTTTGTATCGTGATGAAAAAAATGCCTGTAAAATGAATTTGTACCTAAAATATGATTGCCAACGATAATAAAAATTATATTTAAAAAATGTGGTTTACAGAAGCCAATATCTGTCAGTTAGCTACTTATAATAACATTCATTTTAACTTCAATCTTTAACTAAATGATACTTTCCTAAAGGGCCTCCAGTATCCAGGGATGTGTTTTGAAAGCCCCATACATGATATACTTAAGGGAGGATTCATTCCCAAAATGATTCTCCACCAAGTTTTTACTTGCTCCACAAGCTTTTCCCAGTCCATTCTATTATCTGTGTTGTACCTGGCATGCATAAAATTAGCTTCAAAAACTAATTCTACCCCTTTGTCTTTCTAAGTGTCGACATTTGCCAGGTTTTGACATGTGGTTTTCTTTGCAGTGTGTTTTTTTTTTTTTTTTCCTAGATGTTGTGCTAGTGTACATTGATTAGGGAATAAGTACAGCTATGGAGCAAAGCGCTTACATGTGATTTTTGGGAGAGGGGGCACTTACCCCTCTTTCTGATGGCTTCTGCCAGCCTCAGCCAGAGCTCCGTTTTTTTTGTTTTATTTTGTTTTGTTTTTGTTTATTTGTTTTTGGTTTTTGAGTCACACCCAGCAGCTCTCAGGGGCTACTCCTGGCTCTACACTCAGAAATCGCCCTGACAGGCTTGGGGGGGCCATATGGGAGGATTCGAACCATTGTCCTTCTGTATGCCAGGCAAATGCCCTACTGCTGTGCTATCTCTCTCGCCCACTTATGGGTTATTTTAATCTTTGAAAGTATTATGTTTTGAGATACCACTTGACATTATTTTCTTATGTTTTTATGGAGATTTGTTTCATGCTACATTATATGGTCTATCCCAGAGAATGAACCAAGTTCACTGCAGAGGAATGTGAACTCTATGTTTTGGAATGGATAGCTCTATTTCAATTTATTTTCTATTTTTTTTCAGACAAAATATTTTTATTGGGGGGTATGGGGGGGAATCTTCAGGGAAGGATAAGCCGATGTCCTCGGCAAGCCGGCATCTCCGGGCCCTACTGCCGCGGAAAGCCCATTTCAATTTTTTTTTTTTTTTTTTTTTTTGTTTTTTGGGTCACCCCCGGCGGTGCTCAGGGGTTACTCCTGGCTGTCTGCTCAGAAATAGCTCCTGGCAGGCACGGGGGATCATATGGGATACCGGGATATGAATCAACCACCTTTTGGTCCTGGACCGGCTGCTTGCAAGGCAATCACTATTGTGCTATCCCCCCTCCGGGCCCCTATTTCAATTTCTTAAGTCTGCTTTTTTCTTGTCGGTTCTCTTACTAGTTGATCTATCCAACAGTAAGGTATGGTATTAAAATACTTTTTTTTTTTTTTTTTAGGTTTTTGGGTCCCACCCGGCAGCGCTCAGGGGGGACTTCTGGCTCTATGCTCAGAAATCACTCCTGGCAGGTTCGGGGGATAATATGGGATGCCGGATTCGAACCAATGACCTTTTGCATGAAAGACAATGCCCTACTTATATGCTATCTTTTCGGCCCCGTTTTTCTATTATTTTGTTCCTGTTGATATTTTCCTTCTGATCTTCTAGTAGTTGTACATATTTTTATGTTTCTTTATTTGGTGCATATATGTTAATGAATATCTTATTATATCAATCCTTTGAGGATTATATGGCATTTATTTTTTATTACTATTTTTGAATGTCTTATGGCTAACTAAGCCTTTTTTTTTTGCCATATGATTATTTTCTAAATTTTATTTGAGCCTGTGTTCATTATCTCAGGCCAGGTGAATCTCTTGTAAGCAGAAGACTAGTTTTAGTTTCCTAATCTATCCAGTCATTCTGTTCCTTTTAGATAAGATTTGGGCCATTGATACTCAATTAAATTGTTAAAATAAGTTTAGTGTCATCTTTTATATGCATTTTAGGTGTTTCTGTGGTCTTTGTTTCTTTACACTTTCATGTAAGATCATTTACCATACTTACTGGATTTAGTGATCAAGAACTTTAGCTATTTACCTTGCATCTTTGAATGATTATCTAGCTGGTTAAAATATTCTTGATTGGATGCCTGTTTCATTCAGTGTGTTGAGTATATTGTATTCTCCCTTTTTAGTCCTTAGGATTCCATTTGCAATATTTGTTGTTAGTCTTTGGCGATTTCTTTATAGTTATATTTTTTTCTTTTTCTTTTCTTCTCAGGATTGTATGCCTATCTTTGGATCTGGGGGTCTCAGAGTATATTTGGGAAATTTTTGGCTTTAATTTTTCTGATCAAACTCCTGCTCTCATCTCTCTTTTACTTGCCTCCTGGAATACTTATAATTTGGATTTTTTTTTCATTTGGTTTTTCTGCACACCCAGTGACACTCAGGGGTTATCCCTGGCTCTGTGCTCAGAAATTGCTCAGGGCTTGGGAAACCATATAGGACACTGGGGATCAAACCACGATTCGTCCTAGGTCAGCCGCATACAAGGCAAACGTCTACCGATGTGCCACTGCCCGGCTCAATGGATACTAATGTTCTTTAGACTGTCCTATAAATCTCTGATATTTCTTTGTTTAAAAAATTTCCCCTTCTTTTGTTCTTTTTGAATGTTTCAATGCATGCTGTCTTTGAGCACACTGATTTTTTTCTGCTTTTGTTCTGCTTTATTTTTTATTATGTTAATTTTTTCAGTTCTGTATGGTCTGGCTCCCATTTTTTTTTAAATGAGTGACAGTGTCTCTGGCATCTTATTGTCGTTATTTGCATTTCTCTGATGATTAGTGATATGGTCAGTTTTATGTCTTCTTTGAGGAAGTTTCTGTTTATTTCTTCTTCCTATTTTTCGAGGGAGTTGGGTTTCTTGTAAAGTTTTTTTTGTTTGTTTGTTTTTGGGGGGGGTCACACCTGGCAGCGCTCAGGGGTTACTCCTGGCTCAATGCTCAGAAATCGCTCTTGGCAGGTTCAAGGGACCATATGGGATGCCAGGATTCAAACCACCATCCTTTTGCATGCAAGGCAAACACTTTACCTCCATGCTCTCCGGCCCAGTGCTTTCTTGTTTGTTTGTTTGTTTTTGGGTCACACCCAGTGGTGCTCAGGGGTTTCTCCTGGCTTTGTTCTCAGAAGTCCCTCAGGCAGGCTCAGGGACCATATGGGATGCTGGGATTTGAATGAACTACTTCTGTCCTGAATCAGTTGTGTGCAAAGCAAATGCCCTACTGCTGTGTTATCTCTCCAGCCCCTACCAGTGCTTCTTATATCATTGATATTAATCCTTTATAGGGTAAGTAATAGTAGGTAAATAATTTATCCAAGTATGTGAGCTGTCTTTGTATTATGGTCATTGAGAAACAATAAATTATAAAGTAAAATCCACAAAACAAATACTCAGAAATATGTTGCATTTTAAAATGCAAACAATGATGTTGAAGAAATACTTTCAAAAATCCTATTTGCAGTTATGTCCAGAAATGTCTATCTGCAAATCAATTTACTAAAGGAAATGAAAACTTATTTATTGAAACTCTAGTTCACTATTGAAAGAAATAGAATACACAGAGAATGTAAACATTTTCTATGTTCATGGACTGGAAAAATTAACATCGTTAAAATGATCTTCTTACAATATATAGACTCAAGTAATCCTTGTTAAAATTCCCATAATAGTTCTCGCAGATAAAGAAGAAATACTGCTTAATTTTGTTTGAAACCATCATACCCCATTACCAAGGCCTGGGAGAAAGCACAGATTTGGAGGGCGTACTTTGCATCTGGAAGACCTGGGCTTGATCCTTAACACTGCATGATCCTTCAAGAATAGCCATGAGTTGGGGCTGGAGAGACAGCACAGTGGTAGGGTATTTGCCTTGCATGCAGCTGATCTAGGACGGGTGGTGGTTTGAATCATGGTATCTCATATGGTCCCCCGAGCCTGTCAGGAACGATTTCTGAACGCAGAGCCAGAAGTAACCCCTGAGCACTGCTGGGTGTGACCCAAAACCAAAACAAAACAATAGCCAGGAGTGAGCCTTAAGTACTCCATTTGGAGAACCCCCAAACTAAAAAAATAAAAGAAAATATTTTCAGAACATTTTCTTTACTTTTTCTTTTCTTTTTTTTTTTTTTTTTTGATTTTTGGGTCACACCCAGTGATGCTCAGGGGTTACTCCTGGCTATGCGCTCAGAAGTCGCCCCTGGCCTGGGGCACGGGGGATTGAACCGCGGTCCGTCCAAGGCTAGCGTTGTAAGGCAGTCACCTTACCTCCAGCGCCACCGCCCGGCCCCTTATTTTCTTCTTATTTTCTTTTCTTTTTTAAGGTGTCACATCTGGCAGTGCTCATGAACTTTTCAGAAGCTTGCTTTGAGTATGTTTCAAGATCACGAATAACTTTTACTTCACATCTCTAGCTTTCTCTGTTCCTCCCTGCTTCTTATAAAAGATTAAATAAGGAGCTGGAACAGTAGTGCAGCAAATTGGGATGTTTATCTTACACATAGTCAACTTGGGTTCAATTCCTGGCATCCTACATACTCTCCCAAACCCTGCTGGGAGTGAATCTTGAGCGCAGTGCCAGATGTAATCCCTGAGCACTACCAGCTATGCCCCCTCAAATTATTAAGGAATCCAATATACTATCTTGAGCTTTTGACATTTAATCTAGAACAGACATTTCATTAACGTGCGAAATCACCTAGAACAAGCACCAACTGCCTATCTCTAGCTCTTAGTTAGAGATACCCATTTATTCAAGGGTGTACTCTCTTGCTTTAGCAAGTCAATAAGCCTAACTTACAGTCTTTAACTTCGGTAGATTTTTTGCATCTATAAATTAAGATATGGATTTTCTGTTTCTTTGCTACTTGAAGTACTGTTGGTGGGTCCAGGGCTTGGCTCAAAGAGTCAGAAAATCATGAGTAGCAGTCATGAGGTTTATCCTCCTGGGTTCATTCAGCACCTTATGACTGCCACATAGATCACTATTGCATGTAGTCTGGTAGCCCTTCAGCATGGAGTTGGATTGCCCTGGTAGGCCCCAGCACTGCTGGCATTAGCACTTCAGCATTGGCTAAGCACCTATGTCTCAGGACTGTACCACTGCACTACTACTAGGAATAAACATATAAATCATGATAAAAATGGCAAGAATTGGGGCCCGGGAGATAGCATGGAGGTAAGGCATTTACCTTTCATGCAAAAGGTCATCGGTTCGAATCCCGGTGCCCCATATGGTCCCCCGTGCCTGCCAGGAGCAATTTCTGAGCATGGAGCCAGGAGTGACCCCTGAGCACTGCCGGGTGTGGCCCAAAAACCAAAAAAAAACAAAAAAAAACAAAAAAAAATGGCAAGAATTAAAAAAGCAAAGTATTGTCCATGGACAGGAATTATCAACTTCACTTGAACCTTGTTAGAAATGCAGGAAATCCAACTTTAGATTTATTGCATTAATAATGCATTAAAAAGATTTCCAGGGGATTCGTTTGCAAAGCATGGTTGTACTCCATTTCAATTTATGCTTTTTGAGGTATTTTTCATTTCTTGTGTATCAACAATATTATGCACATTTTAGAACAAATGCTACTTGTACAGACTTCTTCATTGCCATCCTTTCAATCTGGTTATTCTTTTTTTATTTCTTTCAGTGGTAATATTTTAAATATTATTTTAAATAACAGTGATTTCAATATGTGATTTCATATAACTTATTTACCTTTAATATTTAGGAGACAAAGTTTAAAAATGTAATATAGTTTTAAGTTCAAAGAATAAATTGAAATGTGTTGGAATTTACATATTCTATCTGTGTCTTTATTACTTTAAGATCACTTATATAAGTGATCACTTATAAGTTATTATATCACTGCAGATTTTAGGTACTGTGTTATACATATAGAGGTTATGTAACTGAATTTTATTTGAAATACATTTTGGATAAAAGGATCTATTTTTTTTAACATTTGAGCACCTAGAACAAACCTTGTATTGAAGATTTCATTTAGCAAAATGTACACGTAGAAATATCTAAGGTTTACTCTCTAGGGTCTTAAACAGTTTATTTTATAATAATTAATTTGTATGTGAGTAAAAAATTTAAATATTTAAATATTAGACATTTGGCAAGGTTTATATCACCCTGCAAACCATGGCAAGTCTTAATGCAGTGTCTCATGGTGACATATTTCTAAGGTAGAAAGATACTCACTCCATTTCAATTATTACAAATATCTCTGTCAGTTGTAAATAGGAATATTAATTAGCTACCTTAGTCTTCTGTTATTGAACTGTTGAAGTATATTTTTCATAATTTCTTTTCCAAACTGAGGCACTTTAAGGACATTATCTGGAGATCGTTTTATTGACACACATATTACATATGCAATTTGTTTACTTATGGGTACAGATTGATCTTTCTCATATGGTCTTAAAATACACAGGAAGGTTTCAACAAAGGTCAGAAGCAATAGAATAAGAGAATTGGTCCACATAATTGAGTTTATAGAGTGGGGTTGGAGGTGGGGATGGAAAGGACCCTTTGGGGGGCCAGAGAGATGATAGTACAATTGGTATGGCCTTGCATGTGGCCAACCAGGGTTCAATTCCTGGCATCTTGTCTGGTTCTCTGAGCACAGCCTGGAGTGATCCCTGAGTTAGAAATAACCCCTGATGGATGTGGCCCAACAAATAATCCTCCCAAAATCAGAACCTTGTGGGAGGGAGGCAGTTACTCCGGTGATGAGGTATGTTGTTGGAATGATATATGCACCTTACGTATTATAAGTCATAATACCTTAATAAAGATAATATATATGTCGGAAAAAAGCAAAATTGATTTCGGAAGTAGAGAGAAAAATTATTCTGCTTAAATGTATACTTACTTATCTATTATATTTCCTTTTACTTGTGTAACACTCTGCTTATAACATGGGAACCAATTTTTCTCAGTATACTTTCAACTATAAAAGGAATTTAAACAAAAAAGTTTCTGATTTTTGATCTTAGAGAATGGTGAAAAATCCCTTTAATTCTAGAACTCTATTTTATTTGTTTATTTTAATTATAACACTATGATTTACAGAGTTGTACATAATACAGTTGTTTCATGCATTTCTTTCTTTTTTTTTTGTTTTTGTTTTTGTGCCACACCCGGTAATGCTCAGGGGTTACTCCTGGCTATTTGCTCAGAAGTCGCTCCTGGCTTGGGGGACCATATGGGACGTTGGGTGATCGAACCGCAATCCTAGGCTAGCAATGGCAAGGCAGACACCTTACCTCTAGCGCCACCACACCGGCCCCCTGTTTCATGCATTTCAATGTTCCAACTACAATCCCACCACCAGGGTGATTTTTCCCTCTATCAGTGTCCCCAGTTTCCCACCTACCACCCAAGCTTGCCCTCTTAACAGTATAGATTTATTTTTGAAGCATTTGAAGCAAGTTGTCCCAGTACATCTCTCATCAAAATGCCACATCCCTTTTCCATAATCCATTGGACCTTGGCACCCCTCTATCCTCCCCCTCTTGGCAGCTTCAGTTTTCTAGCCTTATCTATTTAAGGCTAAATTACAGATTGTTTTTCAAAAATATCTAAATTCAACAATAAGGTAATAAATAACTCAAATTTTTGTATGTGCCAAAACCCCACCCATCTCATCAAAGATATGCAGTTGGACAAGAAAGCTTATGAAAAGATCACATCATGACTTCTCTATTTTATTTTATTTTTTTTGGGGGGGTCACACCTGGCAGTGCTCAGGGGTTACTCCTGGCTCCATGCTCAGAAATTGCTCCTGGCAGGCACGGGGGACCATATGGGGCACCGGGATTCAAACCGATGACCTTTTGCATGAAAGGCAAACTCCTTACCTCCATGCTATCTCCCAGGCCCCGGCTTCTTTATTTTTAAAAATAAATTTATTTAAACACTATGGTTTACAGAGTTACTCCTAATACAGTTATTTCTGGTATTCTATATTTTTGTGTTTGAGACTACTCCCTTTTTTATAGATTTTATATAATTTCTTTTTTTTTCTTTATTTAAACATTTTGATTACATATATGATTGTGATTAGGTTTCGGTCATAAACCTAAAGAACACCCCCTTCACCAGTGCAACATTCCCACCACCAATATCCCAAATCTCCCTCCCACAACTCCCTTTCTTAATACAATTATTTTAAATACCATATATAAGTGATATTCTGTATTTATCCTTCTTTTGGCTTGCTTTATTTAACATCATATCTTCTAGTTCAATCCATGTTGCAGCAAATTGCATGATGGCATTATTCCTTAAAGATACGGAGTATTCCATTGTATATATGTACTACATATATTATCTCTCCCAGCTCCCACATTACTTTTTGGGTATAGTAGACACTAGGGGAGAAGGTAATGATCAATATGTGGGGCTGGAGCAATAGTACAGCTGAAAAGGTACTTGGACTAGGATCACTAGAAGTGATCCTTGAGCACAGAGCCAGAAATAAGCCCTGAGCATCATCAGGAGTGGTCTCAAAACAAAAACAACAAAAAGTGTTCTCTTTGGGAGCTAGAAAGATAGTATAGATTGTACTAAGATGATAATATTAAGCTTAAATTAAGCTTCATACTAGTTTGTTGTTGGACATCTAGGTTGGTTCCAAGTCTTGGCTATTGTACTATGTGCTGCAATGAGCAGTGTGCATACATCCTCTAGGATTAGTTTTTGTCTGTCTTGATAGATACCCAAAAAGCAGTATTGCTGGGTCATATGCCAGATAGATTCTTAGGTTACTGAGAACTCTCCATACTGTTTTCCATAGGAGTTGGACCAGGCTGCATCCCCACCAGAAGTGGGTGAACATTCCTTTCTCACCATACCCCCACCAACAGAGAATGTTCTCAGTATATTCGATATGTGCCATCCTCACTGGTATAAAATGGTATCTTATTGTTGTCTTGAATTGGATTTCCCTAATGATAAGTGAAAAAATATAGACTGCTTCATATGATTCCAGCTGCATCATATTTGAAAATGGTGAAACTGTGGAAACAAGATGACATGTGGCTACTAGAAATATTAGAGAGATATTAGAAGAACAGAGGCTGTTTAGGGCAGCAAAAATATAAATGACATTATAATGATGGTATATTATTATTTGTCTGTCCAAACCTATAGAATGTACACCAATAAAAACTCTAACATAAACTAAACTTTGGGTGATTGTGATGTCTTATTGTAGATTCAGTTATTGTAAAAATGTATTACTGTGGTAAGAGGCATGTGGATGATATTAAGGTAAGCAGCAAGGAG
>PVKC010042392.1:0-11960 GCA_004027635.1 Crocidura indochinensis | reverse complement strand
AAAAAACAAAAAAAAAAACTTTAAGGCATTAAGATAAAAGTACAGATCAGGCATGTGTTTATTTCTGGTCACAGCAGTCAGGTATATTTGAGCACTACTATAAAGGTGAAGTGGCTTCCACCAAAAACTAGTTCCTCTGGTGGCTCACAAGTTATGTTACAAATCACCTGACTTTTGATTATCTTGTCAAGTGTTACAGGTGACTTGGATAAAGGGGAGCGCAAGGAAGAGTGCTTCCACTTTCTGTTCAACTCACCTCAGTGCCTGCTTCCATTAGTTGGGTTATAGCTGGTAAAGTCTGTTTTAAGCATCTATGTGCAGAGATACTAATTTCACACCAGCCCCAAGGCAGATGTCAAACTGTGTCTAGAATCCATTTGATCAACGTGGCACAGAAACTGGTCCATATTTAAGGGGAAGGTCCCATTCTTGAGGATGAGTCAGGCTGAAGTGAGGAATTTCTCTTTGCCCGGGGGGGGGGGGGGGGGCGGAGTCAGCCCTAACTCTTTTTTTATTTTAACCAATTTTTGTTGAATACTGGAATTATACTACTGCTATTCATACTTTTCATGGAGACATCATCCCACCACCACAGACCAATGTCCTAATAACCTCTCTCAACTCCCAACCCTGATTATAAACTCAGTTCTATAGAAAAATCTTCATTTCTCAAAACTTTGGCCAACTGTATTCCCATCTCTTTTATTTATCTTATATTTGGGATACTCTGTCCTTTTGATTTTAATTGTGCAAATGATGACACCTAAACACATAGCTAAATAGAGCAAAACTCCTAAAATTCCACAAAATAGTAATTTGATGACAAACTGATAAAGTGAATCTCTTTTCAAAAACTATATCTTTTTAGGCATGTAGTTTTTAAATGTTATGAATAATTATGCCCTATAGTGACCTCAAAATATGCAATAGAATATTATTAAGTATGGCCAACATGCTGTTCTTGACATGCCCAGAACCTATTTAAGCCCCCCAAATTCCCTTTATCTTTTTATTAGGAATGATTTTTCTAAGTTAACCACTGTTAAAAATGACTTTGATGACTAAAAAATTATTATTTTTGTTTGTTTGTTTGTTTTGGGACCACACACATTGATGCTCAGGGATTACTCCTGGCTATGCACTCAGAAATCGATCCTGGCTTGGGGTGAATGAACTGCCGTCCGTCCTAGGCTAGCGCTTGCAAGGTAGAAAATGCCTTGCCTCTAGCACCACCACTCTGGTTCCTTGAACATAGAAGAAACAATGACTTATTTCTTTTTTAATTTAACAATTTTATTTACTTTATAAATAAAATTTAAATAAATTATTTAATTGAATCACCATAAGATACACAATTACAAGGTTGTTCAAGATTGAGTTTCAGTGATCCAATGTACAAAACACTTCACCAGTACGTTTTTCCCACCATCAATGTCCCCTTCCATCAGCCCCCTGTGACATTTGTAACAGCCATTTTTCTTCTCTCTCTCCCCTTTTAGATGCTATCGTTTGAAATCGTGTTATTGAATGGGTATCATGCAAATCATCTTTTCTTTTTTTGGTTTTTGGGCCACACCCGGTGACACTCAGGGGTTACTCCTGGCTATGCGCTCAGGAGTAGCTCCTGGCTTGGGGGACCATATGGAAAACCGGGGGATCGAACCGCGGTCCATCCTAGGCTAGCGCAGGCAAGGCAGGCACCTTACCTCCAGCGCCACCGCCCAGCCCCCGCAAATCATCTTTGTCTCCTTTCAGCACTCAGTTCTTGTCCAGAATGATCATTTTCAACTCTCATTATCATAATGGTCTCTTCTCTGCCCTAACTTTCTACCATGAACTAGTCTTTTGGTCCTTGTCACTATTCTCTTTGGATATTATGACCATACTATCTCTTTACATATATATATATATATATATATATATATATATATATACACATGTGTGTATGTATGTATGTATCACACAAATGAGTGTGATCATCCTATGTCTATCTCTCCCTCTGACTCATTTCGCTTATCATAATACTCTCCACATGCATTCATGTAGAAGCAAATGGCATGACTTCATTTTTCCTAACAACTTCATAGTGTTCTACTGTGTAGCTGTACTATGGTTTCTTTATCTATTCATCAGTTCTTGGGTTGTTCCCAGATTCTGGTTATCATGAATAGAGCTGCAATTAACATAGGAATGCATTGTATTTTCCTTCAGCAGTTTATCTTGCCCAGGTTTTCCAGGTATGTTACCTTTTCTCACAGAAAAGTTTTAGGAGGAGGCAAATGGAGAAGAAAATAAATTTAGAAAAATATAAGGGAGGTGGAGGAAGGAAGAATGAAAAAGGAGAAAGGAGGGTTATGATGGAGAATGTCCATGCCTTTATCAAACTACCCCACCTAAGACTTTATTATTAAATTGTGGTCAAAGGGAAGAATATTGGATACATTGTGTTTTTATTCATAATCTTAACATACTCTTATATTCATGGGATTTCTCTTTTACAAGTGGAAATTCAGTTTCTGCATCTGGGTGGTGCTTTCATGCCTTGAGCCTTCTTCAGGGTTGGTGACTTAGTAACTTTTTAAAATCCCATCTCTTGGTCTTATTTCCAAAAAAAATTTCATATGTCAAAGGCCTCTCCCTATATCTTTGCCTACAAGTTCAACCTCTGATGAGCATCAAAACTAAGATCTACAAGAGCTAAGGTTCCCATCAAACTCTACAACCAGAATATGACAATATACCACAGCCTGATGTGCAACCCCTGGCAAGTATTACATTACACATGGAAGTGGTGAACCCACATAATAGTAGAACAGGTAGGTCACTTATCTTGCAAATGGCTGACCCAGATTCAATACCCGAAACCCCATATGATCCCCTATCCCACCATGAATGATTCCTGAGTGCAGAGTCAAGAATAAGCCCTGAGCATCACTGGGTGTGACTACAAAACAAAACAAAGCAACAAGCATGCTGTTGCATACCATGTATGTCTGTAAGAGAGATTCGAAAGATCATGTGCATAATCTCTTCAAACATCAACAGGGAGAAAAGATGGAAGGAATTAATTGAAAAATGGAAGATTGTAGGTATTTGATTGTTTGCCCTCTCCATAGCTCCAGGCAGCAAGGCAAGGTACTCTGGCTCTTCATAGGATAGACAAAATTGTTAACTAAAGTAAAACCATTTTATGTAAATTAAGTGTCCAGGGAAAATTTCTAGTGCTGATTATTAATACAGGAAGAAGCTATCAGAGTTCTGGTTCCCCATTTCCTTCACTACAGTTTTCAATTTCCAGATTTCATTCATATCATAATAGAAGATGCATTTATTTTTGGGAAGGGCACAGCTCAGGGGCTATTCCTCTCTCTATATTCAGGAAAGACATATGGCAATGTGGTCAGGGAGCCAAATGAAGTGCAGAAAACCTTACCAGGTCATACTTATGTAAGGCAACTACTTAAACATCAAAATATCTCGCCTGTTCCAGTCTGCCTAATCTTACTAGGAAGGTCTCTGCAAAAGACTGGAGTATTAGATGGGCAGGACTGCTGCAGAGCTTTTATTCTCAAGAAATTATTTTCTTTTATTCTTGTTTTTGTTTATTTGTTTGTTTGGGACCATATCCAGAAGTACTCTGGACAACTCCCAGCTTGGTGCTATAGGGTCACCTGAAGTGGAATTCATGGTATCATATGGTACAGAGTCAGCATTGAAAATAAAATGCAATGGGTTGGAGCGGTGGCGCTAGAGGTAAGGCATCTGCCTTGCAAGCGCTAGCCTAGGACAGATCCTGGTGTCCCATATGGTCCCCCCCAAGCCAGGAGTGATTTCTGAGTGCATAGCCAGAAGTAACTCCTGAGCGTCAAAAGGTGTAGTTCCCCCCCATCCAAAATGAAATAAACCCTCTATTAGCTGTTAAGAGCACTGTAGATTTTCCACCCACCTACTTTCCAACCCCTTATTGTTATAGCATTAGGAGTGACCAAAAGATCTGTAAAGACCAGAATCAAATGTCCACAAAAATCCTGGGCATCCCATATGGTCCCCTAAGCCAGGAGCGATTTCTGAGCGCATAGCCAGGAGTAACCCCTGAGCATCATCAGGTGTGGCCCAAAAACAAAACAAAATTATTGTATCTCCAAGGTTTAGTAAGCTCTTGTTAGCTGTCTATTCTGCTAAACTGATGTATTCCTATACAGATAACAGCATCAAATAAATGAAGTTGTCCAGGAATTCATTGATTTTAGAGGCATGTTCTCAGCTGTCAGGCCTTCCAGAAGGAGGATACAGGAAAAGGGTTCCCACACTTGTACCAAAAAGGCCCAGGCAATATCAGTCCAAATACCAGCATACACATTTCTCTTATTTTAAAATAGTCTTCCTTTAAAATTGTGGAACATTAAGGGTTTTAATAAAGTTGTACATTTTTAATTACAGTTTTTCTTTATTGATTTTCATGAAAGTTAAGTGGTTACAGTTCATGCCTTATATTCACTTATACTCGAAGCCCAATTTTCATAATTCTTTTTACGTTACCATTGCATAGAGAATTTACTTTTTCTCTAAAAAAATAATTTCCATAATTTAATCTCTATTTTATATTTATGTAGGCTTGATATTCATCATTAGTTCTGCCCCCCCCCCATTTTGCTTGTTTTAGGGCCACACCAAGTGGTGCTCAGGGGTTTACTCCTGGCTCTGTGCTCAGAAATCCCTCCTGACAGGCTCAGGGGACTATATGGAATACTGGGGATTGAACTCCAGTCAGTCCCAGGTCAACTGTGTGCAAGGCAAATGCCCCACCACTATGGTAGTGCTCCGGCCCCATCATAATTATTTTACAATATTCTATCAAATATTGAATGTCCGTTTTAATTCATTTATTCTTTGAAAATCTCATTGCCCTTTGGTTATAAATGAAAAATATTCAAGCATTATTCTCCCTTAGTTTCGATGTATTTGAGAATGCTGGCCTATTACTTTGAATATGAGGAAACACTGTGCTTGGTAAACAATTACCCAGTCACACTTTTTGTTTCTCTTCAGAACTTAACAGGCATTCATTATTAAATTCTTACAAGTCTAACTGTAGAGAAGTGAAAAAAAAAAGTCATCTGAAATTCTCCTACATTACTAGTTTTTCCTCAAATATATTCATTTATTCATTCATTCCTCAAATTTAGCTATTTTGTTAAGATATCTAAGTGTTGGCTATTTCATTAAAATATCTGTTTTGGTCTTTGCTCTGAGGTTCCCTGGGCACTGACCCTGGTGTCAATCGGGCATCAGAATAAATCATATTTACCAATTAAAAAATATCTGCTTTATCTTCTTTTTTTCTGTTTGTTTTATTTTTGGGTCACACCCAGCAGCAGCGGCGGCACTTAGGAGTTACTCCTGCCTTTGCGCTTAGAAGTCGCTCCTGGCAGGCTCAGGGGACCATATGGGATGCCAGGATTCGAATGTGGGTCCATCCTGTATTGGCCGCATACAAGGCAAATGCCTTTCTGCTGTGCTATCACTCTTACCCCTGTTTTATCAACTTTCTATAGACTATACAATATATTCATTCAATGCTTTGTGTCTTAGAGCATTTCCTCCTATTCATACTTTCCCTCATTCTTAATTATGTCTTTTAATAACTGGTAATTTCTATAACTGTATTTTGTACACTGCAGTCCCTAATAATAATTCAACTCTATGATTCAACTAGGAGAAAAAAATGCTCTAGTACATGACCCTCTCATTTGTCTACTGTGCTTCTCCCCCATTCTATCCTTTTGCAATGACTCTTCTACTTGTGATAACCTTTAAACTCTCTTCCAGTTGTATCTGTAACCAAGAACTCAAAGGACTGAAAGAAATCAGCTCAACAGAATGAATAACAGGTGCTTATTTTGGCAGCACATATACTAAAATTGGAATAATACAGAGAACATTAGCATGGCTCCAGTGCAAGAATGACAGAATGAATAACAGGTGATAAACTATGTTTAGTACTTTGTACACCAGTGTCAGAGAGACAAGAGAAATTAGTTGAGGATTGGAAATATGTTAATTTTGGTGTTGTTTTGGGGGCCACCCCCAGCAGTGCTCAAGAGCTCTGTTGGATCTGTGCTCCTGGTGGTGCTCAAGGAACCATATGCATGCGTGCAAAACAAATTGCTCATTCCTATATTCACACTCTGGGCCCAGAATCTGGTCTTTATGTGCTGACTCTATAAAAAATGGAGTTGAGGGGCCCGGGAGATAGCATGGAGGTAAGGCATTTTTCTTTCATGCAAAAGGTCATCGGTTCGAATCCCGGTGCCCCATATGGTCCCCCGTGCCTGCCAGGAGCGGTTTCTGAGCATGGAGCCAGGAGTAACCCCTGAGCGCTGCCGGGTGTGACCCAAAAAAAAAAAAAAGCAAAAAAAAAAATGGAGTTGAATCTATGCAAAAAGCTGCCACCTATTTTGTATCTTTTAGATAGGGGCTCCCACCTTTTTCATAGAACCTTGAGACATAACTTATCTTGTTCTACCTCATATTTCTGCATTTTTCTATAAAATTAAGGGAGAGAAAAAATAAGAAAGGATGGGGCCAGGGGTCAAGTGGTCTTAGGTGCATTGGTGAAGATAAACAAGGACAGAACTAAGTAACCAAGATAAATAACTAAAGAACAATAGAACTAAATAACAATAGTATCAAGAGACTCAAACTATAACAATCTAAACTTAAAATGGGCCTGTTGGGGCCGGGCGGTGGCGCTGGAGGTAAGGTGCCTGCCTTTCCTGTGCTAGCCTAGGATGGACCGCGGTTCAATCCCCCAGTTTCCCATATGGTCCCCCAAGCCAGGAGCGACTTCTGAGCACATAGCCAGGAGTAACCCCTGAGCGTCACTGGATGTGGCCCAAAAACCAAATAAATAAATAAATAAATAAATAAATAAATAAATAAATAAATAAATAAAATGGGCCTGTTATACTGGCAGGTCAGGGAACAAAGGGTGGTAGTATAGGATGTGCTCTGGAAATATTGTTGGAAGGTCGACACTGGTGGTGGGATTTACCCTGATTCATTGTATGTCTGAAATCCAACTACGAAGAACTTTGCAAATCACAATGGTTTTAATAAAATAAAATTTAAAAAGGAAGAATGGTGATGAGAGCTGAGAATATAGCCAAGCCCAGATCACTTACTTGCATGTGTGAGGTCCTAGATTCAACCCCACTACCACAAAAAGAAAGTTAAAAGGAAGAAATGAAGGGAAGGAGAGAGGGAGAAAAGGAGAATTAAGATGGTAGAAAAGGAAGGGGAGAGATCTCACACTTTTGGCCATATCTGGCTTTTCAAGAGTAAAAATCTGGACCTTGTGAGTAAAAATGAAATCAGTTTCCCATTTTATATGAAATTTTCCTGTTGTCTACTAATTTAAATAAATTCACTTTTCAGTCAGACATAACTTATATCCAGTTCAGCTTGTATGATTTCTGTAGCATGATCATAATTTCTAATCACCACTGTTTAGTGAGTTATTTTCATATTTTATAAGGGGAATTTATCTTCATGACATTTTTTGTTTTCTCTTCCTTTTCTCTCCTCAGTTCTGCCAAATTACTTCTTAACTTCATATGTTGTTTTTCAATGTTTTTAAAAGGTATTTTTGTTGTATTGAGTCACAATGGACAGTGTTCAGGGCTTACATCTGTCTTTATGACTCAAGAATCATTCTGGAAGAAACGTGTCTGCAGAGAGGTAGGACAGTGTGGGGGTTAGGTGGAAGAATGAGAAGATAACGGGAAATTAACAGTGATGAAGGATGGGTGTTGGGGCAGTCTGACCAAAACTCAACTGTCAACAAGTTTTCAACTATTTTTCATGTTGATTTAATTTTAAAAATAAAATAAGGGACCAGAGCAATAGCACAGCAGAAGGGCATTTGCCTTGCATGTGGCTGACCCAGGACTGACCTGGGTTCGATCCCCAGCATTCCATGTGGTTCCCTGAGTCAGGAGTGTATAGCCTGTAATCCCTGAGCATCAATGAGTCTGACCCAAAAATCAAAATATAAATAAATAAATAAATAAATAAATAAATAAATAAATAAATAAATAAAATGGGAGGGATTGATGGTGACATGCAAGAAGTACACCTTAATTCTTAATCTTTCTTAATCTTTTTGTAATCTCATTATTTTTTTAGAATCTAGCATCCATTTTGAACCATTTTATCTCTCAGTTATTTTTTCTCTTCTTTTCTTTTCAGCTTTTTGGAACACATCTGCAGTACTCAGGAGCTAATCCTGATTCTGTGCTTGGAATTTCTCTCAGTGGTACTCAGGAAACAAAAAGGAGTGACAATGATTAAGCCTGAACCTCCAGCATGCAAAACATACACTCAGTCTGTTAAGCTAACTCTCTGACCCATAAATTTGTTTGGGGGACACACCCAGAAGCATGGAGAGGAACATGCCATGCTGGCTTGTAAAGTGTGTATCAAATCCCTTGATCTATCTCCATGGACTCAAGTTTGTTTATTTTTAATTGTTAGTGAAGTAAATAACAAGTTGTTCATTGTTAGTGAAATAAATAGTTTTATTTAAAGAAATTTATATAGAGAAAAGTGAGAGGTGAGGGAGAGACTACATATTCAAGAGACTTTTTAAATCTATATTCTTTTATAAGCTTTATTCTCTGTACTAGCAGACAAGAGTTTTTCTCAGCTCTTTGATCTATCTATAAGACTTCCCAGTATAAGGAAAGGGTAATATTTGTATTTTATACAAATTATTTGTATAATATTTGTAATATTATTATTATATTATAAAATTGTAATATTTGTATAATCTATGTGTTTATAATTTCTTATTCTGAGACCAGGAATAAAATAAATGGAAATCAAAGATGGAATTTTCTGAAGAAAAGATATTCAGCAAGTACTGTCATAAAGATTCCAAAGACAGATCTCCTAGGAATGTGGGCTTGCTAAATTCTAATGCCAAGGTTAATGAGACATTAAGACTCTTAGATGTTGCATTCTCCTTCCAGAAAGCAGTGCCCTGGAAGTGAATCTCATTGCCAGGAAAACTACTGAAGATCATAGATATACTGAAAAGAAATAAAAAATAGTATCTGTAAGAGAAAGGTCCCTCAGATGTGAAGTCTCAGAGACAATAGAGATGAGGGCTGGAAGGACCAACTCAGAATATGAAGCTTACCACAGAATGGTGAGTGCAGTTAGAGAAATAACTATCATGACAATGGTAGTGAGTGAGAGAAATAGAATGCCTGTCTCAAAGACAGGCAAGGGGTGGAGGAGGAGGAAGAAGGGGGATATTGGTGGTGGGAAGGTTGCAGTGGTGAAGGGGGTCTTCTTTTTTATGATTGAAACCCAACTACAAACACATTTGCAATCATAGTTCTTAAATATTGTTTTAAATAAATGTGAGGTTTATAATCAGAGTGGGTGTAGAAAATGTAGAAAAATGTTCTATTGGAGCTCAAAGCTAATTATAAATCAGATAATTCATCATACAGAAAGGAAATCTGCAAGGGGCAACGTCCCCAGACAGATTTGTACATTTGTTTAATATATTTTATTTACATTTCACAAACTATCATCATTTTTACTTTTTTCCTGTATTTTGGGGGTGGTAGGGTAGGATTTTGGGCCACACCCAACAGTGCTCAACGACTCTTCTTGGCTTTGTGTTCAGGAATGGCCCCAGGTATTATCAGTGGTATTCAGGAACATGAATTGGGGCCAGCAAGTATGCAAGGCAAGTGCTTCAGCCCCTATACTTTCTCACCTCCCCAGTGTCTCTCTTGATTAAGGAAAAATTATTTACCAAGTTCTATCAACAAACCTTCACTTTGGGGGGCCCTGTGTAAGGTGCCTGCCTTGCCTGCGCTAACCTAGGACAAACCGCGGTTCAATCCCCCAGTTCCCATATGGTCCCCCAAACCAGGAACAACTTCTGAGCACATAGCCAGGAGTAACCCCTGAGCGTCACCGAGTGTGGCCCAAAAACAAAAAAAAAAAAAAAAAAAAAAAGCTTCACTTTGTTTCCTCTGACTAAGATGGTGATATTAAGATGCCATTGGCCATGAGCAATTGCCAAAATGCTTATTTAAGTACTGTATAGAATTCTACACTGTCACTAAGTACTTAAAATATAACTGTGAAAGATTTGTAATTCACATTGGTTGCAATAAAAATTATTTAAAATAAAAAAATATAGAATTCTAATCATGTCATAAAGAACCTACTTGGTTGGCAGCTTTAAATTTAATCATACTCTTGACTGGACCATGCATTCTGTCCCTTTTTCAGACTCATACTAATCTATCTCTATTATATAGAATCATTTCTGAAAATGAGACAGAAACCATACTCATTATTTAAATGGATCGGTTTATTTTACTCCTGGCTCTATGCTCAGGGGACCATATGGGATACTGAGGATAAAAATCCAGGTTGGCTTCATGAAAGGCAAATGCCCTATCACAATATTATCACTCTCACCCCAGAATAGATCCTAGAATTTTAATATAAAGCTCTATTATCATGGGAACAAATTTGGGAAGGAAACAATTTTTGGGAAGAGAAGCATTATTCCATAAGCCAAAATCACCTACAAATTTGTCATTAAATTAAGATGGGCAGAAGAGGAAGAGAGAACCCCCAACATAATCCCTCAGCATCTTCCAGGGGATTTAACTATAATGACTCACTCCCACCCCAGCAAAAATATTATAAAACCAATGGTGAAAACATGTAGAAGCCCGCCAACCTACATGAGTAAAAACTGTATCTTCAACAGCACTAACAATACCAATCAACACACTGACAACTATCATGACAATGGTATTGAGTGAGAGAAATAGAGTGGTGAGTTTAGTTAAAGAGATGACTACACTATGACAATGTTAAGAGTGAGAGAAATAGAATGCCTGTCTCAAATACAGGCAGGGGTGGGAGAGGAAGAAGATGGGGGCATTGGTGGTGGGAAGGTTGCACTGGTGAAGAGGGTGTTCTTTTTATGACTGAAACCCAAGTATAATCATGTATGTAGTCATGGTGCTTAAATAAAGAAAAAATATATATACCAGTTGAGCACTCCAACAAAGAGGGCACCCAAAAAAATCAGCCTGGAGTCTAGGAGGGATGCCAGTACTCCAGCCTGTAAACAGAGGCCCAGAGGGACTGAATGGAGTCCTAACTTCACTGTCCACTGCCAAAATACTGAACTACATGACCATATTTTTCACTCCTTCAACTTTGTGCTGAAGACAGCATATCTTAGAATATCCTCCACTGCCTCTATGTCCTGAATCATGAAGAGCATTCTTACGGAAGTGAACTACAAAAAATTCACCACAGAGAACAGCAGACACATTGGGAAAGCTGCTTAGAATCACAATAAGCTCAAGGAGTGACAATAATAAACCCAGACAACTACCATTAACAACCAGCTCTACAACCTATCAGGGCATGAGTTCAAGAGTAATAATATGAGAATAATTGCAATCCCTGAAGAATTTGATGAACAAATAGTGGTCCAAGACATAACAGAAAAGATTTTCTCAAAGTTGAGAAGTACATGCATCAGATCCAAGCGATCCAAAGGGTCCCTGCCAACAGTGATCTAAACAGATTTTTTAATTGTAGTCAACATAACAAAAGCCAGAAACAAAGACAAACTACTGTAAGCAGTATGATCAAAGAAAAAAACATACAAATAATATCCCATAAAATTCACAGATTTACAAAATGAGGCATTATGGTCAAAAAGAAATGGAGGGATGAAGTTAAAAAGCTTAATGAAACAAATGACTCATCAAGCTAGACAAATTGTATTCAACTAGACCAGTGGTCGGCAACCTTTTTTTTCAACTGAGCCAAATCTTGTCAAAACCGCAATTGAAATTTATTTTGAGAGCCACATTTTTTTTTGTGCGCTTTTTTTTTTTTTT
>PVKC010042391.1:0-11952 GCA_004027635.1 Crocidura indochinensis | reverse complement strand
TTTTTTTGTTTGGGGGTCACACCTGGTAATGTTTAGGGATTACTCTTGAGTCTGTGCTCAAGGATAAATCTTGAGCAGGCTCAGTGGACTACATGTGGTGCCATCAATGGAAGTGAGCATGGCTGCATGAAAGGCAAGTGCTTTCACTCTTGTACCATAATAGTTCTCTGGCTCTATTTTCCTCTTAATGATTATTAATGATTAATTCAAGGTAGTATATTTAGTCCAGGACAGTCATGGATGAAACAGAAAACTGGTCCTTGCATTATCTATCATGTAATTCTCAACAGCCCAATTCAGTATGATATGTTGTTCCTCCTCTTTACCAAAGCAAATCCTGAGACTCAGAGAGGTCAGAAAACCAAGGTCACAACTTTCAAACTGTGTATCTCTTTATAAGAGTTTATTTTGACTCGATCTTACATGGAAATATAATATAGAATGACGAACATCTAATGCAAAATTTGGATAGAGAAATTACATTTAATGGGATAAGAAAGATGGAAGAAATTTATACTCAAGGAGACTAGAGTCATTTGCAATAAAGGGGAGAGCAAAAATAATGTTTAAAAAAACATTCAAATTATCATTGCAGCTACATGCACTGACAATTATTCACCTCTTGTACAATCTCTTTGGCTGGACTACTTTTGCAATTTTAATTTACTTATTTATGTATTATGTTTCAGGGGCCAACAAGGCTATGCTTAAAAAATATTTCTAGCTTTGCAGTTGGTAATCACATTTTTTAAAGGGGGCTGAGTAGAGCAAATGGGATGTCAGGGATTGAATATGATTGGTGCAAGCAAGGCAAGCATTTTATCATGTACAGTCTGTACACATGGCAAGAACCCTGTGTTTTAAGTTTGACTATATTTTAATGTTTTAATATTTTAAATATGGCTATATTTTATGCTATATGTATATATGCTTGTATAATAATTCATCATGATATATTGAGATTGTATATGCAAATACAATTCTACGTAACAGTCAAAGTGAGCAGGTAAATATTAAATTATTGTAAATATTATATTAAAAAAGAGAAAAAACAACTACAATTTTTCATTGTCTATATTCAGTTTAAACCTTAAATTTTACTATTAAAATGCAAGTTTTTTATATAGTTAATTACAAATTAATCAAAATTTATAAATGAGTTACTGTAAAACAATTTGGGGGGGCAGTAATCAATGCAAGTGTCTTAGGGATATTGAGCTATAGTGGCACTGTGGGTGCTCATGGAATCATGTGGAGATTCCTGAACAATTTGAATGTACTGTAAAATAATTTTATTTTAAATAATATTTCCTCTTATAATTGGTGAACTGAAGATTATATCATAAAGAAACTAAAACAAGATCACATGCCAGATATATATAATAAACATTAATAATTAACATAATCACATTTATTTTATATTTATCATTATGCATTTATTATATGATTATGATTAACATTGATAACTATTAATCATAATTAAATATTTATTATTAATATTAATGACATAATATATATAAAATATTTAAGCATTCGGGACCAGAGGTATAGTAATAGGGTGCTTGCATAGTGTGAGGCTAACCTGGCTTCAATGTACCGGCATCCCATATGGTCTCCCAAGCACTTTCAGGTGTGATTTCTGAGTGCAGAACCAGGAGTAAGCTCTGAGCACTGGCATGTGTGGCCCAAAATGAAACCAAACAAAAAGATTAAGCATTCAAATTATAGATTAAATTTAATAATAGGATCATCTGAAAAACCACAAAAGCAATCTTGACATTTTTCTTATGTGTACACATGTAGAACATACATTTTATTAATATTTTATTTAGTTTTCATTATTTATATCTTTAAGTACCATGGTTACAAACATGTATGTAGTTGGGTTTCAGTCATAAGAAGTACATCTTCCTTTACCAGTGCAACTTTCCTGAAAACAATGCTCAACATCCCTCTCATCCCACAACCCCTGCCTGTCCTCTAGACATGCATTCTATTTCTCTCACTCACTATCAATGTCAAGATAGGTGTTGGTGTAGTTATTTCTCTAACTGCACTCATCAGTCTTTGTAGTAATCTTCATCATATAATTCTTAGATAAATAAAATGTTAATATATAATTAATTTATAAAATATTATACAGTATACACTCTTACTGCATATCTGCATGAGCTATTTGTGTATGTGTATGTGCATTTGTTTGGTCCTTGCCCAGTGATACTCGTGTTATTCCAGGGTAGGCCTCAGGAATTGCACCTGGTGATTATCAGGGGACTCGATTGTGATGACAAGAATTAGACACAGGTTAATTTTATTAGTAGCACATACCTTTCATGCTGCACTATCTCCGCAGCTTTACATTTGTAACATTTTAATTTGTTTGTTTTTCTTTTTTCTTTTAGGCCATAACAAGGGTGCTTAAGAGTTACTCTTGGTTTTACACTCAGAAATCTCCCCTGGATTGCTTGGGGGACATTATTAGATGCTGGTGAATAAACCAGGTGGTTTGGGAGCAAGGCAAACAGCCTACTTTCTATATTCTAACTGCTGCATAATATTGTACAATTTTATATAACACATTATATGTCATTTTTGTCTCTAAAATCAATAAATTCAACTAAAGTGATTAACAATCTGTGTACCATTATCTTAATACTTGTGAAAATATAAATAAAATGTATAAATATTAATTTTGTTAGAAAATTTACATTTATACTTATAATCATTTACTTATACTTAATATGTACATATGTGTGCATAGATATTTATTATTACTGTGAATTTTAGTTATACTGCTCTATATAAGCTTCTGAACATATGCATCAATAAAGTGTTGTGTATACATAAGTATGTGTATATATTGACGTATTAGCTTTAAAATTCACTTCTCAACTCTCTATATATGCACCGACACTCAAAAATAATACAACATCTATATATTTTTAATTTTGCTATGTGAAACACTCAGCTGTTTTCAAATATTTTACAAAATATTACAAAAATACTCCTGCCTCTATTCTAAGAATTCATTATTGGTGGAGCTTGGGAGACCATCATTGGTGCTGGCAAAATAAACAGGGCTTGCAATTGCTAGGCAAATCCAATAAGCTCAGTAGATCTGCGCTGGCATTCTTGTTTATATTTAATACTGAATCACTTAATATTCAGTGATTAACTTTTTTGGAAAAACTCTTCTGGGACTAGAAGCCACTTCCAGAAGTCTTCAGCACTTACTTCAAACTCTATGATCATGAGACACCTTGGATTTGCTTGTGAGCCAAATGCCATGCCAGGGATTTCTCTGGGTTCATTTATATTCAACATCAGTTTTATACCTTTTGTACTATTTTATTGCCCCCAAATCTCAGTCTAGGAAAAATAAGTGCTTATAAATAGAAAATACTCAGTTATAATAATTTTATTTTAACTTTTGTTCCAATTTAAGAAGAATTTTTTAAATCAATGCAATTTTGATCAACTTGTTTGACTTTTCTATTTAAAAGAAATATTTTAAACCTAAGAATAACAGAAAGAAAAATATTCAACAGCAATGCACAATAGATCCTAATAACAATTGCTTATTATCATAAAAACATTAACACTTGTAGAAAATTATGTAAGGTGGAAGCAATTTGGCTAATGATAACTAACTGGAGCTGCAATGTTAGGGAAAAACAGTTTTTTGATGAGTTTGCAATAGTAGGTGCAACTAATGCTTAATGCAATCAATACAATAAAGAAATTAATATATGAGAGGCCTTTAAAGGTTATTTTCGAAGAACACTTGACAAAAGAAGTTGGAAAAGAGCCTTAAATTTAACAGGACAATTTGCCAAATCCCAATAAGAAAAACGAATGAATTTTAAGTGTTCGATGAAGATTAACAGAAATAAACACAACACCGCAAAGCAAGCCAATTTAATTATTTATATGGAGAGAAAATATTGTTAATGATTACAGAAAAAGCTTGTAAATAAAGTCACAAAAGTTCAAAACAAAATATTTTTAATCTTTCCATTGCTAAAATCATGAATTTCTGACATTATAATGTCCCAAAATAATGTTCATCATACATTTTATTAGATCACACTTGATTTATGCCAGGATATAGTTTTGAACCCTTATATGTTTCAAATATTAAAATAGGTATATTCATATTTTCTAAAATATGTATGTAAAATAAGATATCACCCATTATACCCTATGCATATGAGCACCAAATTTATATAAGGACAAACAAGTGAAATAATTAGTTTATAGGAGCTGACGAAACCCTTACTTTATGATGGAAGACACAAAAACTATATTTCATAGGTGCTTATAGAGTTTATAAATATAGCTAATAAAATTTTGGCCAATATATTCTAAGTCTGCTCTAATTTCTTTTCTCAGACAATTAAAATGGAAATAAGTAATCACATTAAATGAAATCCCCTTTAACCACCTATCCACCCATCCTCCCACCCACAACCACACACAGAGGAAGAGTTCTAAAGACAAAAGATACATGCTGGAAGAGTGCTCATCTGTTCCATATGTAAACATTTCTAATCTTATCATGATTTGGAATTTTTATGTATAAACATTTCTGAACCTACCCTGATCATACCCTGATCAGTGATTGGACCCTACTCTAGGGTGTGACCTGGCATTCTGCCCCTACCCTAGGGTGGTACCTGATTCTAGTGTATAAAACAGAAGTCTGTGGAAGGCTTAAGGGCTTTTTTGTTGGAACTGATGCTGAGACATCGGACCTCAGTTCGTTCCACCGAATAAAGCTGATATTTCCACAAGTCTGACTCTCCGTGAGCTGTTTACCTGCTGATTCACCTCAGAACTGCTGGTTACTGGGTGGTAGACGCGTTCTCCGAGCTGGAGGGGAGAGACCTCGTCCTCCCTACCTCCGTTAGCGAACCTCTCCTGGGGACAGATTTCTTCACTCATCATATTCTAATTGGCTAGTGATCAGTTGGTTGTAGGGTTAATGAATAACTTACATTAAAATTTGGCTCTGGCAAAGCATTTTGTTGGAAAGAGAACAGTTTAAGAACTTACTTGAGAAAACTACTTTGAAAGTTGGGAAATAATCATGACATAAGATAGCTAGACTACAAATTTTTCTGAATTCTGTGCCAAGTTGACTAATGGATGTGTCATTTAAATGAAGACCTATAGTACTTTTCTTGCTTATTAGAGATTATAGCTCATAGTTGAAGTATCAATGAAATTCTCAATTAGAGAGGAGCAAAAGTCCTCAAAGAAAATAAATTATCTGAAACAAAGTTGAGATTCAAAGACAGGATTGCTAAAACCCAAAATCTAGTGTTTAATTTCTAAGGAATCTCTTAGCATTACATGGATAAAATTGGTAGTAGCTATTTTATAATACTTTAAATATTTAGTTGTTATTTTGGTCAAATGCTATTAGGAAAATAACATTGTTAAAGTAAATCCTTATATAAATAGTTAAATATATGCGAAAAATATGTTACTGATCATTATTAACTTAGTTTTTATTTTGGAACCACACCAATGATGCTTAATAGTCACTCCTCACTCTGTGCTCTGAGATCATTAGTAGTAAATAATTGTTTTTATAATTTTCCATAATTAGGTTGCTAAAATCTCCTAATTATTTTATTTAAAAACATTTAAATGTAATGAACAGACCACACATTTTAGAAACAAGATTCTCACATCAAATTTTTCTTATGGATGAAAATAATAAAATTTGAGTTCTTATTTTTAATATTGTTTACATATATGATGTTTTCCTTGGTTTTGTTTATTTTGCTCTACTTAATGTTTCATTTCTCTATTTTGGGACCACGCCCATTTAATGCTCAGGGATTACTCCTGGCGATGCTCTCAGAAATCTCTCCTGGCTTGGGGGGAACCATATGGGCTGCCAGGGGATCAAACCATGGTTCATCCTAGGCTAGCACTTGCAAAGCAGATGCCTTACATCTAGCACCACCTCTCTGGCCTCTCTCTTTTTGATTATTTTAGAAATTAAGGATAATAATTCAATCAATTTCTCTAATTTTAAAATATAAAATTACATTTCCAACCAAAACTATGAGTTCAATCATTGTAAATTAAATTGAAGATATTACCAATTTAATATTCTTGTTTAGCATGAAAATTAAAATGAGGCATTTATCCCTAATATTTTGTGATGCCTACAAATATTCTAGCAGAACATTCTTAAAAAAGATTGATTTTTAATACAGAATCAGTACAATACTTAGCAATTATGACTAACTTTCTCAAGAAAATCAAGTTGATGCTTTGCATTTTTGCATAAACCACATTTCATATGTATGTTCATGTTTACTGCTAGCTTTTAAAACATAAAGTAATTCTTAGTAATATTTTATTTTAAAATATAAGTTTCTTTTTTAATATAATTTATTTAAACACCTTTGCATACATGATTGTATTTGGGTTTCAGTCATGTAAAGAACACCACCCATCATCAGTGCAACGTTCCCATCACCATTGTCCGAAATCTCCCTCCTCCCCACCTATATTTAATTAATGTTGAGTGTCTGTACCAGAAATATAATGTCAGTAGAGTATCATAATGACAGTTGTGAACTCTTGGGATGTTTTGCATCAGAATATATATATGTATGTATATATATGTATATACATATATATGTAACTGCAGATATGTACTCAGATAAAAACTCCCAGAGTGCTTGAGCATATTCCCAAATAATCCAACGGAAAAAAAGAATATACAGTGTCTGCTTAAGTTAATATATTTTGCAAGAAAAAGATAACAAGGGAATCCAGATAAAAGGGGAAGAAATCAAGCTCTCAAGGTTTGCAGATGACATAATACTCTACATAGAAACCCTAAAAACGCTACCAATAAGCTTCGAGAAATTATATATTCATATAGCAAGGTGGCAGGCTACAAATTTAACACACAAGTGTCAATGGTATTTTTATACAACAATAATAATAGGAAAGAAATTGACATTAAGAAAACAACCCCATTCACATTAGTGCCACACAAACTCAAATGTCTTGGAGTCAACTTGACCAAAGACGTGAAGAACTAATTCAAAGAAAACTAAAAAATAACATATCTTGGTCATAGATTGGCAGGATTAACATCATTAAAATGGCAATACTCTCCAAAGCATTGTACAGATTTAATGTGATCCTCTAAAGATACCCATGACATTCTTCAAAGAAGTGGATCGAGCAGTGTTGAAATTCATTTGAAACAAAGAACACCTTCGAATAGCTAAAGCAATACTTGGGAAAAAGAACAGGTAAGTAATTACTTTCCCCAATTTTAAACTTCACTACAAAGCAATAGTTATCAAAACAGCATGGTATTGGAATAAGGACAGGCCCTCAGATCAGTGGAATAGGCTTGAATACTCAGAAAGTGTTCCCCAGACATACAGTCACCTAATTTTTGATAAAGGAGCAAGAAATCCTAAGTGGTGCAAAGAAAGCCTCTTCAACAAGTGATGTTGGCACAACTGGCTAGCCACTTGCAAAAAATTGAACTTAGACCCCCAGCTAACATCATGTACGAAGATAGAATCCAAATGGATTAAAGACCTTGATATCAGAGCTGATACCATAAGGTATATGGAACAACACGTAGGTAAAACACTCCATGACGTTGAGAGTAATGGCATCTTCAAGGAGGAAACTGCACTCTCCAAACAAGTGAAAGCAGATTGACAGATGGAAGCTGAGAAGCTTCTGCACCTCTAAGGAAATAGTGCCCAGGATACAAAAGCCACCCACTGAGTAGGAGAAACTATTCACCCAATATCAATCAGATAAGGGGCTAATATCCAAAATATACATGGCACTGACAGAACTTTAAAGAAAACCATCTAATCCCATCAAAAAATGGGGAGAATAAATGGACAGACAATTTGTCAAAAAAGATACAAATGGCAAAAGGGCATATGAAGAAAAAGGCTCCACATCACTAATCATTAGGGAGATGCAAATCAAAACAACTTTGAGGTACCACCTCACACCACAGAGTGGCATACATCACAAAAAATGAGAACAAGGTGTGTTGGCGGGGATGTGGAAATAAAGGAACTCTCATCTACTGCTGTTTGGAATGCCGTCTAGTCCAACCTTTATGGAAAGCAATATGGAGATTCCTCCAAAAACTGGAAATTGAGCTCCCATATGATCCAGCTATACCACTCCTAGGGATATACCATAGGACCACTAAAATACATTACAAAAATCCCCTTCTTACACCTATATTCATTGCAGCACTATTTATCACAGCAAGACTCTGGAAACAACCCAGATGTCCTTCAACAGATAAATAGCTAATGAACATGGTACATATACACAATGGAATATTATGCAGCCATAAGGAGACATGAAGGCATGAAATTTTCTTATACATGGATGTACATAGAATCTATTATGCTGAGTGAAATGAGTCAGAAAGAGAGAGAAACATGCAGAATGATCTCATTCATCTATGGGATTTAAGAAAAATGAAAGACACTCTTCAATAATTTTCAGAGACTAAAGAGAGGAGGATTGGAAGTTACAGCCCACTTCATGAAACTCAACACAAAGAGTGGTGAGTTAGTTAGAGAAATAACTATATTGAGAATTATTCTAACAACGAGAATGCAGGAGGGAAATAGAAAGCCTGTCTAGAGTACTTGCAGGGGGGTGGGGGAGAAGGAGATTTGGTACATTGGTAATGGGATTGTCGATGGTCGCTGGTGATCGGGGGTGTTCTTTACATGACTGAAAGCCAACCACAATCATGTTTGTAATCAATATGTTTAAATAAAATATATTTTTTAAAAAGTTAATATTTTTAATAACTACAACTCTGGTCATTGGAAGGAATTCTTGTTACTCCTCTTTTGCAATTCTATGAGTTATATTGTTAGTGTTTTATCTTTGACATGGACTCATGTTTGTCAGATTAAATATTTTGAATACTGGGTCTTAATCTCAGAAACTATACAAATATATGTGCCCTTTACCCAAACTGAGGAAGGATCAATGTTTATTTATTATTGTGCATTTTAATGTAAAAATTTTACAAAAACACAAGTGAATGTAAAATTGATTATTTTAATGGAAATTTTTGTGATATGTTGTATATAAAACCACTAAGATGAATAAGTAAAATAATATTTAATAGTTTTAATTATTAATTACATTAATTGGTGTTCTAAATATAATTTATTTCTAAAATCATAATGTTTTTTTATCGAATAAAGTATTGATATTCCATTACTATAATTCCTTCCTTTCTTGCTTTTCTCTTTCTTCCTTGCTTTCTTCCTTTTACTTTTTCTTCTTTTTTCTTCCTTCCTTCCTTATGCTTCCTTCCTTTCTTTCTTTCATTTTTTTCTTTCTTTTATTTTACTTTCATGCTCTCTCTCATTTTCTTTTTTCTTTTTTCTACTTTCTTTCTCTTTCTCTTTGTTTCTTCTTTGTTTCTATTTTCTTTCTCTTCTTTCTCCGTTCCTCTTTCTTTTTCTTCTTTCTTTTTTCTTCTTTTTCTTTCTTTCTCTTCCTTTCTTCTTCCTTTCCTTCCTTCCTTTCTTCTTTCTTGCTTTCTTTCTTCTCTCATTCTTTCTTTCTTCATTCTTTTCTATTTTCCTTCCTTCATTTTTTATTTTGGTGTTAGGGTATATCCATCAGCACTCAGGGATTGTTCCTGGATGTGCACCAAGAAAACACTCATGGCAGAATCTGGGTACCATATGGAACACCATGGAGTGAACCTGGGTAGATCCCATGTATGCTGCTTGCAAGACAAAAGCCTATATCTCTAACCCCAATAATATTTAACATCAATAGACAGAATAAAACACAGTTGAGGACCAGAGAGATAACACAGTGTTAGGGCCTTTGCCTTCTTGGGGCCAACTCAGAACAGTACCCTGTTTGATATCTGGCATCCTATATGTTTTTGGGACTCTGCCAGGAGTGATATCTGAGCACAGAACCACAAATAACATCAGGGTGACACTGGGCATCTTCAAAAACCCAAAATAAAAAATAATAAAATAATAAAACTCAGTTGACTAAAATAGATCACAGTGAGTCCAAGTATTTAGAAGAAAATTTAAAGTGTGGGAAAATACAGAGTTTAAACTAAAAATAAGATATATTTATTGGCTTCATTAAACCAACTTCTGAATGTATTTATCATTTAATATCATTTTCTTAGTATCACTACCAGTAGTATTATTTTCCAGGTCCCTAAATATAAATGCACAAAAAACATAAATATTATATTTAACTGTAATGAAACTTACATGTATTGAGAAAAAAGATAATTGCAAGTGTAGGAGGAACATTTAGAAAGAGAAGATAGTAAAGGAAGGGAGTAAAGCAATAAAGAGAGTTCAGGAAAGGTAGGAAGGAGAAGTTAGGGGAATGGAGATGATGTTTCAAAAATATGTGGGATTTTTTCAAGTGTGATTTGAAAATAGTTGGTGATTCAACACTCTAGTTAACACCAATGAGCCTAATATAAGAATAATTTTCAATACAGAAACAAAATACACTTAAAATGTGAATGTATATAGCAAATGTGTCTGTGGAACTTTAACTGTGGCTCAAGTAGAGTAGGATATACTTTGGTCCCTGCTGTCAAAATTTTGTACCCAAGAAAGTAAGATGTAATCTTGAGCATGATATGTGTAACAAGAGTTACAGTAGTTTGTTATGGCTACTCTAAAATGGAAATAAGAAATAACTCAGAACAAAAGTGAGTTTAGTATACAAACAATAAATGAAAAGACAACCATTTGAAACTCTTATTCTCAAAAATGGATATTATTTATTTCTCTGATCAAATGTCAGTAATTTGTTGATGCCTGATTTTCTTCCCCTTTTGTAAGATTTTTATCCAAGTACAATTTTCTAGGTTTTGACTATGTCTGTGAATGTAAGCAATATTTACTATAGTTAGAAAATGCTGTAGATATTAATGACAAACATCTGTTGTTGGTGATGGTTCTACTATTGGTGATGACTATAGCTATATCATTATGTTTGTGGGCTTATTTAATAGAAGCTAAACCTGCAGAGCACTATCTGGTCTATAGGCAATTGCAGCAAATTCATTGGGAGTTAATTATTCAACAATGTCAGTTAAGGCTACTTGGCAATAAGGTTTAATGTGGATGATTAATGACCCTTTGAATCCCATGGCAGTTGAACTAAATATGTAGATCAAGAGAAAATCACATAAAAGTGTCTGACACTCTATCAATTACCTTGACTTTGTCTTGACTTGCCTGTGACTATATTTCCTAATGCATTCTAAATTCCACAGGCCTCTCTCCAACTTCCAAATCAGCAAAGTTCAGACAGCATGTTACTAGAGACAGTGAATACAGTGTATTACCTCTCTTTTAGTTAACATGTACCACTGGTAGCAAAATTCAACATTCCATCTGATTGCGATACTCTGCCATTTTTTTCTTTTTACATCTTTCATATAGCCAGTAGCTGATAGTCTCATCTCCAGATACTGTGTTTGTCAATGGAAATAAAAAATCAAATATAGTAAAAGACAAAGTAAGTAATTTTGAAGTCAAACTCATGTTAAATATTAGCACTGGAAGAAAAATAATGATCATTATTGTTGTAGTTAAGATATTTCTTACTTTTAGGAATAAAATACTGAAAAAAAAGTCTAAGAAATATTTATTTAATTATAGCTTCAACTGGAATGTTCATCCTGTGGATATTTTAGGATGCATATTGATTCAATTATTTTAAATGATATGAAGTATTTGATGCATACATCCCTCAAAATATTTTAAGTTATAGTTGGCCAGAGATATAGCACAACTGTTGGGGGTTTACTTTGCATGCAGCCAAAGCACAACAAATGGTGGTTCAAATCCCATCACATATGTACCAACCAGGAGTGACATTTAAGTGAAAAACCAGAAGTAA
>PVKC010042390.1:0-11963 GCA_004027635.1 Crocidura indochinensis | reverse complement strand
GAGTAATGTGCCTCTGAAGTATATATGTATTTTTTAACAAGCAGAACACACTTTTAGAGTTATTATTTCTGAGCCCTAACTTCTTTTTTAACTCTTTATAATATCTTTATTTAAACATCTTGATTACAAACATGATTGTGATTAGGCGTCAGTCATGTAAAGAACACCCCTTCACCAGTGCAACATTCCCACCACCAATGTCCCAAATCTCCCTCCAACCCGCCCACCCACACCTGTACTCTAGACAGGCTTTCCAGTTCCCTCATTCATTCACATGGTTATGATAGTTCTCAGCATAGTTATTTCTCTAACCGCACTCACCACTCTTTCTGGTGAATTTCATGAAATGAGCTGGAACTTCCAGCACTCCTCTCTTTGTCTCTGAGGATTGTTGGAAAATGTCTTTTATTTTTCTTAAAACCCATAGATGAGTGAGTCTATTCTGCGCCTATCTCTCTTCCTCTGACTTATTTCACTCAGCATGATAGATTCCATGTACATCCATGTATAGGAAAATTTCATGACTTCATCTCTCCTGACGGCTGCATAATATTCCATTGTGTGTATGTACCACATTTTCTTTAGCCATTCATCTGTTGAAGGGCATCTTGGTTGTTTCCAAAGTCTAGCTATTGTGAATAGTGCTGCAATAAATATAGGTGTGAGGAAGGAATTTTTGTATTGTATTCTTATGTTCCTAGAGTACATCCCTAGGAATGGTATAGCTGGGTCGAATGGGAGCTCAATTTCCAGTTTTTGGAGGAGTCTCCATATCGCTTTCCATAAAGGTTGAACTAGACGGCATTCCCACCAGCAGTGAAAAAGAGTTCCTTTCTCTCCACATCCCCGCCAGCACTGATTGTTCTCATTCTTTGTGATGTGTGCCAATCTCTGTGGGGTGAGATGGTATCTCATAGTTGTTTTGATTTGCATCTCCCTGGTGATTAGTGATGAGGAGCATTTTTTCACGTGCCTTTTGGCCAGTTGTATTTCTTTTTTATCAAAGTGTCTATCCATTTCTTCTCCCCATTTTTTGATGGGATTAGATATTTTTTCTTTTTTTTGTGTGTGTGGTTTTTTTTGGGGTCACACCCAGCAGTGCTCAGGGGTTACTCCTGGCTCCATGCTCAGAAATTGCTCCTGGAAGACACGGGGACCATATGAGGCACCGGGATTCAAACCGATGAATTTTTGCATGAAAGGCAAACACCTTACCTCCATGCTATCTCCCGGGCCTCAAGGGATTAGATATTTTTTCTTATAAAGTTCTGTCAGTACTCTGTATATTTTGGATATTAGCCCCTTATCTGATCGGTATTGGGTGAATAGTTTCTCCCACTCAGTGGGTGACTCTTGTATCCTGGGCACTATTTCTTTTGAGGTGCAAAAGCTTCTCAGCTTAATGTATTCCCATCTGTTTATCTCTGCTTCCACTTGTTTGGAAAGTGCAGTTTCCTCCTTGAAGATGCCTTTAGTCTCTATGCCATGGAGTGTTTTTCCTATGTGTTGTTCTATATACCTTATGGTATCAGGTCTTTAATCCATTTGGATGTTACCTTCCCACATGATGTTAACTGGGGGTCTATGTTTATTTTGCAAGTGGCTAACCAGTTCTGCCAACGTCACTTGTTGAAGAGGTTTTCCCTGCTCCGAATTTCTTGCTTCTTTGTCAAAAATTAGGTGATTGTATGTCTGGGGTACATTCTCTGAGTACTCAAGCCTATTCCCTGATATGAGGGTCTGTTTTTATTCCAATACCATGCTGTTTTGATAAATATTGCTTTGAGATACAGTTTAAGGTTGGGGAAAGTAATGCCTCCCATATTCCTTTTCCCTAGGAGTGCTTTAGCTATTCGAGGATGTTCATTGTTCCAAATGAATTTAAAAAGTGTTTGATCCACTTCTTTGAAAAATGTCATGGGTATTTTTAAGGGGATTGCATTAAATCTGTTGTTCCAAATGAATTTAAAAAGTGTTTGATCCACTTCTTTGAAGAACGTCATGGGTATTTTTAAGGGGATAGCATTAAATCTGTATAATACTTTGGGGAGTATTGCCATTTTAATTATGTTGATGCTGCCAATCCATTAGCAGGGTATGTGTTTCCATTTCTGTGTGTCCTCTGATATTTCTTGGAGCAGGGCTTTATAGGTTTTTTGTGTATAGGTCCTTCACGTCTTTGGTCAAGTTGACTCCAAGATATTTGAGTTTGTGTAGCACTAATGTGAATAGGATTGCCTTCTTGACGTCCATCTCTTCCCTATCATTATTGGTGTATAAAAAGGCCATTGATTTCTGTGTGCTGATTTTGTAGCCTGCCACTTTGCTATATGAGTATATTGTTTCTAGAAGCTTTTTGGTAGTCCTTAGGGTTTTCTAAGTAGAGTATCATGTCATCTGCAAACAGTGAGAGCTTGACTTCTTCCTTTCCTATCTGGATTCCCTTGATATTTTTTCTTACCTAATTGCTCTAGCAAGTACTTCCAGTACTATGTTGAAGAGGAATGGTGAGAGCAGACAGCCATGTCTTGCACCTGAATTTAGAGGAAAAGCTTTCAGTTTTTCTCCATTGAGGACAATATTTGTCATTGGCTTGTGGTAGATGGCCTTAACTATATTGAGAAAAGTTCTTTTCATTCCCATCTTGCTGAGAGTTTTGATCAAGATGGGTGTTGGACCTTATCAAGTGCTTTCTCTCTGTCTATTGATATGATCATGTGATTTTTATTTGTTGATATAAAAATGTTATGTATTATGTTGATAGATTTATGGATGTTAAACCATCCTTGCATTCCTGGGATGAAACCTACTTGATCGTAGTGAATGATCTTCTTGATAATGCATTGGATCCTATTTGCCAGGATTTTGTTGAAGATCTTTGCATCTGCTTTTCATCAGGAATATAGGTTTGTAATTTTCTTTTTTGGCAACATCTTTGTCTGGTTTTGGGATAAAGGTAATGTTGGCTTCATAAAAGTTATTTGGGAGTGTTCCCATTTTTTTCAATTTCATGGAAGAGCCTGGCTAGGATTGGTAGTAGATCCTCTTGAAAGGTTTGAAAAAAATTCATTAGTGAATCCATCTGGGCCTGGGCTTTTCTTTTCAGGCAGACATTTGATTACAGTTTCAATTGTCTCCATAGTGATGGGGGTGTTTAGATATGCTACATCCTCCTTACTTAACCGTGGAAGTTTATAAGTTCCAAGAATTTATCCATTTCTTCTATGTTCTCATGTTTAGTAGCATAAAGTTTCTCAAAGTAGTCTCTGATTACTCTTTGTATCTCTGCAATATCTGTTCTGATCTCCCCCTTTTCATTTCTAATATGGGTTATAAGGTTTCTCTCTCTCTTTCTTTTTGAGTTTTGCCAATGATCAATCAATCTTGCTTTTTTGTTTTTTGTTTTTTTTGTTTGTTTGTTTTTTGTTTTTGTTTTTTTTTTTTCTAAAAACCAACTTCTGCTTTCGTTGATCTTTCGGATTGTTTTTTAGGTTTCCACTTCATTGAGTTCCGCTTTCAGCTTTGTTATTTCCTTCTGTCTCCCTATTTTTCATTGCTTTTGTTGGTTATTTTCTAATTTTATGAACTGCATCATTAAGTTATTCAGGAATGTCCCTTCTTCCTTCCTGATGTGTGCTTGCAAAGCTATAAATTTTCCTCTTAAGAACGCTTTTGCTGTGTCCCATAGATTCTGGTAGTTGGTGTCTCCATTATCATTTGTTTCCATTAAAGTTTTTATTTCCTCTTTGATTTCATCTCGAACCCACTGGTTGTTCAGTAGCAGGCTGTTTAATTTACAGTTGTTAAAGTTTTTACAAACATCCTCTATATTTCTATTCTAAACTCCTTATCTGAGAGATTAATCAGATGGTTGGAATTTTTTGGGTCAGGGCTATCATCTTCATTCTCTGTGTATGGTGTTTGCCTGTGAGGTTTCCCCATTGTCACACCTGTAGTGTGATTTTTTTCTGCATGTTGTGGTGGGGTTCATTGGTTAGAAAGAGTGCGTAGCCATGAAGCAAAGCCCAGTATTCATGCTCTTTTGTGGCCTCTAGGTGACCTTTTTTTGGGGGGGGGGCTTCCTAGCCCTCTGAGGAGAGCTTGAGGGAATCAGAATAGAGACACAAGCAAAGCCAACAGGTCCCTTCAAGTTCTCAGACTCATCAAGGGCACAGCAGGGAAGATCTCCAAAGACAGGTCTGTGCAAGTTCGGGGGCAGTTTTTGGGGGGAGTGGGGCTTCCTAGTCCTCTGAAGAGAGCTTGAGGGAATCATAAAAGAGACACAAGCAAAGCCAACCTACATGTATTCTTAATAAAATGTTGCTTCGGTTATAAAGGAAGTCTTCTATATAATTAGAAATAAGAAAAATGACTGCTCCATCAGAGCTATAATCGTTCCTGCCAAAGCATTTGAAATATGCATCCATGTTCTCCTCCAGCAAGTTCTCAACCTGGCGTGAACTCTTTCTTCCCAGGTACCTCCAGATCATCTGTTACTCGATGTAAACCAGGAACCAACTGCCCCAGTTCACACAGTGGCATCAGTAGACAACTGTCCCCTCTGTCTATCACTGAAGATTCTTCTGCACCTATTCTTGAGCTTCAGAGCCGAGGATCTTCTGGGGTTTGTGGGCACAGAGTGGAGAAACAAAACAGACCAGGTAATTTGCTGACCTTCTCTTAAAGGACATCCAGGATCCTTCTACCTAAATCAAAAGACATCTTGGCTCAGGAGGCAGAGAAGTTATGCAGACTCATATGAGAAGGTTTTTGAAGTGGAAGGGAGAAGAAGGGCAATGGGTAGATACAAGCTCTTAGTAGTATAAGAAGCAGAGAAAAGTAAAAATCAAAGCTTGCCACTGGAGAGTTCAATGCATGGTTTAACAATAACATTCAATGACATTTATCAGGTAACAAGATTTTCCCTGCTTAGAGTGTCAAAAGCCAGCACCTTTTATCTCAGCCCTGAAAGTTAGTAACAGGATATGAGAAGGACAAAAACCATTATGAGAAGAAAAACACCAGTAGAATCACAATTTCTGCTTTTTTCAGCTCAGACCTCCAGTCCCTGAAGCCCTTTCCTTGTTCCCAGTTGTATGCATATTTCTATACCCTTCACTTGTCTCCCAGATCAACACATGTGGAACATTCAAGACCTTTTGTCTTTCCTCACCCATCCACCCAACCCCAATCGCCAACTCCTACGTTACTAAATTTTCTGGATTAATCGTATTGATATATCAGTGAATTTCCAAGGGAATTTGCAGTGTTTAAGCACAGCTAGGTGCTAGTCTACCCAACATTATTACTACTTGATGGTGAACATTTTATAGTCTTTCCAAGATAATCTCAAGCCACAAGTCTTACTTACTTCCCTCCTAAAGAAGCAAAAGCAATCATATGCTACAGGTGCATTCCTCTACCTAAAATGTCTGCCCTATGATTTTCTGATTAACATCACTGTTAGATCATATTGATCTATGTTTTCTACCTCTCCAATAGCATCTCCTTTTCCTGCAACTTGGACTTGCCTCTTCAATTCTTCCAACTGCATCTCTTTCTCTTTTATTTGTTCCTTCAATTTTGTTTAAATATTGATAAAAACTGGGAAGGAAGGAGTAAGAAAGTGAGGGAATATGGGAGGGAGGGAGGAAGGAAGAAAGGAAGGGAGGAAGTAAAGGAGAGATGAAGATAGGGAGGACTTGGGACTTATTTGAGAATAGAAGTGAAAGATTTTTATATGAAAAAATGTATTTTTCAAAATGCTACAATATTTAGAGATAGCTCAAAGGACTAGGTATACACATGCTTGCTAGACACTGGATTCAATCCCTGAGCACCAAACTGGGGGAAACCCTAGAGCACATCCTTGGATTGGCCTCAAACAAAAAATAAGTTAACAATATTTTAAAGTGATAATACATTAGCAACCATATACCCAAAGGCAAAATTATCTCTTTTTTTCAAAAGTAAAGAAAACATGTTAAATTTTCAGAAAGTTTTAGTTGACTTTAATAAGTTACAGTAATATTCTTATAATTGCAGATATCTGCAGAACAGAATGTTCCAGTTAATTAAAAATGCTGGTTAATACAATTTGTCCTATCTATCCTGTACAGATTACAAATTTCAAAGACTACACCATTAAAGATCGCGTTGGACACTGTTTCTTTTTGTGATGACTCAGAAGCACTTGAGGCTATTCCAGTGATATAAAGGGTAAAAAGGAAAGGAAAATTATCTGAAGAGCTGCTTACCAGGCTTTCATGAATATATGGCATTTAACCTCAAGATAAATTCTATGAGAGATAAATCATCACTATTTGGCAGAAAGAGATGCTAAGAGTAGAATTAAATATTACTTTGAGCAATAGAAGTGACAGGGCTAGGACATAACACTCATGTTTTCAGATCATGGTGGCCTTCACCATCTTATAAATGACTAATCAAGATTCATAGAAATAGATGAAATTACTGATAAAATATACAAACTATAAATTTGAGTATCTAGAAAGTCGTGGTCAAATGACTACATAAGAATGCACTGGAGACCCAATATTTATGTGCTATATAAAGATGGTAAAATTAAAGAACCAACCATATTGAAATCTAATTAGCAAAAGAAAATTGAGTCAAGTGATGATCAATGTATCTGTCACCTCAAAGGGAACTTAGAATCTCTACAGAATTGTTTCTCGTCCTTTAAGACATAGCTCCACAATTTGAAAATGTGGCTTAATGGTAGAGCACTTGCCTTGCAGGTGTAAGGCCCTAGGTTTAATTCTCAGCACTTAATAGTGCCCTGACCACTACCAAAAAGTGACCTCTACGCACTAAACCTAGAGTGACCCTTGAACATAGAGAAGTGTGTCCCCAAATACCAAAGAATAAAGAGGGAGAGAGAAATATAGATATAACACCGATATAACACCAGAGAATAATATCACTTCTCTTAGACTCATGCAAGACAATATTCTTATAAAGAAACAGAACTTTATTTCAAACCATTTCTGAAACATCCAGTGCTTTTTTTTGGGGGGGGGTCACACCCGGCAGTGCTCAGGGGTTACTCCTGGTTCCATGCTCAGAAATTGCTCCTGGCAGGCACAGGGGACCATATGGGGCACCGGGATTCGAACCGATGACCTTTTGCATGAAAGGCAAACACCCTACCTCCATGCTATCTCCCAGGCCCCGAACATACAGTGCTTTAATGGAGAGATTAAACATAAAAACTTAGAGTATTATGAATCATAATAAAAATTTGGACTTGAGAATCATACTCACTTGGGATCAATTTTGGACAATCTAACACAAATTACCTAATGAGAATAATAATAGCTACCTAATAGCATAGATTTGTATTTACTTCCCAGACTCCAAAGTCAAGAGTTTCTTCTCTCCCCTCATTAGCTTCCATTTTTCCTTCTATTAGTGTACAAGCTACATTTGTGGTGATAAAAGGAATTTTCAGAATCATAATCATGAGCAAGTATTATTATATCTCTGGTCAAGAGAGCTGACTAATTTATACTTCACACCCATCGCACTGTCAGGGTGTCAGTTTCTCTGAGTCATTTCATACCACACTTCAAATGACTTCTTTGCTGCTAGGCTTGGTCCTGATCTTTCTCTACTGGCCTCTGACTTTTTCTTTGTACTTGATGACAAGCCTTCAACTTTGAACTCCCTCTGCCCAACTTGCTAACACTCCTGGCATATTCTCCATGGGATTTTGTTGAATAAGGGAATAAATGGAAATAATCTTGTTTTCATCTTCTGGAGATCTCAGTTCAAAGAATTTAATACTGTTTGTAAGACTGAAAAGTCAGCTAGTAATTGCTGTGTATTTTCTTACTTGATTTATTTCCGCCAATGAAGAATTCACTTTCAAGCCTTGCTAATTCCTCTCCCCCAAAATAATTATATCAGAAAGCCTTTGCAGATTAAAATTTTACCCCAGTGGAGCAATCACACCTAACTCATTAAGCATCCAGAACATCCAGCAGGAAAGCCATCAGGTTCTAAAGGGGTAAAAGGAGATACATCCCAACCACTTACCATCTGTGGAAGGTACCACTATTTTTTTTTACTCTCAGTCAAGCCTTAGACTGAAGGAAGGTTTCTAGAGACCCCAAGAATCTTGAAGGCAATTTCATCTCCCTTTCCTGAGGATTCTGCCATATGGGTTATCAGCATATGGAAACCACTTCCATTTAACTCTGGGGTAGGTATCTAAATTCATTGGGTTCAGAATATATTCTTGATCAGGGAAGTCCTTTCTGGCTGCTGATTTTAGAGAGTTTCAGTAATTTTATTGTAAAAAAAAACCATTGCTGGTAAATTTTCTAAGTAAATGTTAAAATACAAATAAAAACTCATTATGTTCCCAGAAATACATTCAATTATATTTTATTCTAAGGTAGGAACTGATTACATGTAATTAGGACTTGATACGTTTTTCTGAACTTTTCTTTTTAATTTAATAGACATTTGTTTGCTGCAGTCTAAGAAAAAATGTGATATAAAAATCACTTCAATGGATTATAACAACTTGTTCTTGCTTCTTGCTTACTTTCCATGTCATAGATATTGGGCTACTGAGTATTCTCTCCATCCTAACATATAAACCCACAAAGACACACTCACAGTTTGAAATTTTTCCAATTTTATGACAGAGAGGACAAGTCAAGAATCAATGGAATCTTCAATCACTCTCAAAACATTTTCATGGAGATGACACATCTCACATTTGCTCAGGTGTCCCAGGCCCCATCTTTAGAGTTAAAGCAGGTACTATTGTTACAAGGACATAGATGAGTACATGAGAGCATCCCCCATGGTTATTGTAATGCAGTGCATAGAGGTCTAGATATATACTGTGCCTAGTAGCATAGATTTTCCAGAGAGAAAAAAAGAGCTGGAATTATGAGTTGGTTGGTTGCAGAAAGGAAAAACACTGGTGGCTCTGTCTGCCTTTTTGATTGCTGTTTTGTAACCTGATTTCCACACATTTGTATTCTTTTGCTGTTTTCAGGGGACGATGGATCACAGACTCATCCTGAGAACAGCGGCCAAGAAAATAGAACCAAAGCTCGGTGCTTGTCCTGCACGTCCATGGTTCTGAGGGCTGTCTGGGGACTCTTGATCATCTTGTCAGTGTCTTCATCTTGGGTTGGAACCACACAAATTGTAAAAATTACTTACAAGAACTTTTACTGTCCATTTTTTATGACTTGGTTTTCAACAAATTGGAACATTATGTTTTTCCCAGTCTATTACTCTGGCCATTTGGCCACTGCTCAAGAAAAGCAATCTCCAATGAAAAAATTCAGGTAGGTTTCATGTCAAATGGTCAATAGGAAATTTTAAAAATCTATACTTGAAATATGAGTTGAGTTGATGGTGGAGTGTGGAGAAGTGGGTTCTAGTGGGAATAATTAAAAAAAGAAAATAGACCCAATAATCTCTACTACATAGATAAAGGTATTGGATGTTTAACATATAAAGCTCTATGCTGATCATTTTTATAAGTTACTTTATTTAATCACCATTGATTGTAGCACCCTTCTTTTAATATGTTTATTATCATGCAAATAATGGCTACTAATACAAGAAGAAATATTCAGAATGATTACCTAACTTATTCAAGGTGATATAAATATAAATATAAACAACTCAGATTTAAACCTAGGTCCCATTATCTAAGAAGGTCATTAAAAAAAAGACAAGTTACAACAAAAAAAAGAGTGAGTAATGGAGAACAGTCAGAGGAATCTGTATTAATGTGATATAACATTACAAAATATTTGTTCAGTATTCTGGCCACTATGGGTGCTTTAACAAATGCATGCCAATGTTCCATGCAGTGAGAATATTTAGCCCTGGATTGCTTTAAATAACATTCTTAAGAAGGAAACATATGGTACCTTTTGGAAATACCCACGGGGTATTTCAAAGGGGCCACATCTGAAGATTGCGTAAATGGATGGCTAAAGCACTAAATTACAGATGAGTCCATAGGACAAGGTGATCCCAGGAAGGAAAATTGGAAGGACACCAGGATTGGGGAAAAACTGCTTTATATGTTGCCATTACTTGTTAGCTAAGCACACAGGGGAAACTTAACTGCATGTATTCCAACAATAAACTTTATTGTCACACGATGCTAGTGGTTGCTTCTGCAGCCCCCCCCCCCTTCCCTTGGAGTGTTCAGAAAGTCTGCAAGGTTACTACCATCCGAGCCTTCACAATGCTCAAGGGAGGAAAAGCATTTGATCAAAGTGCCTTTGCAGCTTCTTGAAAAGGAAAAGCCCAGAAATAAGAAGCAACTTTCACAACAGTGACTCGAATTTTTGAGAGAGAAAAATTAGTATTGGCCACAGTGGATGGTATTAGGAGATAGTTTTCCCCACGAGTTAATACTCCTTGGCAGAATGATGATCCATTTGTCTAATAAGACCAAAAGAACTTTCTTTCTTGCCTCCATGGGCACTGGATAAAAGAAATGCTACTGTGGTTGGAGCATTCTGAAACTATTCTTCTTTACTTTGAGAAACTTTTTTGTCACACTGGCCACACCCACCTTTGTGCAAGGGGCCTAAGAGTTGTTTCTGCCAGTTGTTCCAGATCATGTAGTACCATGAAACCAAAGAGAATATGTGTGTGTTCTCTCTAGTCCTGTGAGACTATTCTCAAGCTCTTAAACTGTGCAGAGTCCATCTTTACTTTCCTTTTTTTGTAATGAATTTGGAAACATCTGGGAATAATAGTCATATTGTGAGTTGGAGTCCCATGTGTACCCATTTATATGTGTGTCCATATAAAATGCAATGTAACTAGAAAAACAAATAATATTGTTCTGGTTGAGAGAAAAAGAAAAGGTCAACTATCTGTGCATGATACTAAACATTTTTGAATTTGACTTCCATTCAAATAGCCATGACCTTGGGATATGTCCTCCTTTCTTAGCAATGATATTTAAACTATTGCAGAGGAAATGTGATTTTCAGACAAAAATTCTTCCTGTTTGAAAGTGCCTGTTTGAGTGGCACCCAAAGGTATTTATGATATGGATATACATTCTAATAAACAACTGAATATTTTGGTCTTGAAAGTAGTTTCTTCAGAACATTTCATATACTGCCAAGTCAGTTTATTTGAGATAAAGCATTGAGGACCTAGAGAGAAAGCTCAATACATGAAATACAAGTTTTGAATATAAAAGGCTAGGGTTCCTGGGGCTAGGGGCAAAGTACAGTGAGCAGGGCACTTGCCTCGCACCTACCTGGGTTCAATCTCTAGTAAAATGGATAGTTCCCCAGACACTGCCAGGAATGATCTCTGCATACAGAGCCAGGAATAGTTCCTGAACACTATTGAGTGTGGTCTCCTGCCACAAAGTGGATGGGGTGGGTTACATCTATATTACCATGTGGTTTTTCCAGCACTGAAGGAGCACTGGAGTGAGAGCAGTCCCTGACAACCCCTGGTTTTGACCCAAAGCCAGAATAAATGAAAAAATAAATAAACATTTAAAATAGTAACATTTAAAATAACCATGCTACTGTTAGAAAAATTGTGACATGTTTACATGTCACACTAACTCTGAATTTATCAAATTCATTGATCTTCACTTGTTACTGGGAAATAAGTGAAGCTGTCTAAACCCAAAATCAGATCAAGTAGCTTTTTTTTTTATTCAAACTGTAAATACTGTCAAATGGAAACATTTTCCAGGTCCTTTCTCTTTAAAAGAAACAAACATTTTCAGAAAGGTCTGCAATTTTTCATCATTTCTTTTTGTAGATTTGACAGGAAGACATTCCCAGAAGTTCTCCTGATGAGAAGTAGAGTTGTGTATAAAGCCGGAAAAGAAATTTATCCCAAATCCTCTGTTTTCTCCTTTGCTTTGATTCATATGGAAACATTTCCAGTTTTTTCCTTGTCATTTGCCTCGAAAA
>PVKC010042389.1:0-11959 GCA_004027635.1 Crocidura indochinensis | reverse complement strand
CTAAGACTATGTTGAATAGGAGTGGAGAGAGTGGGCATCCTTGCCTGGTTCCTGACCTTAGTGGAAATGCTTTCAGTTTTTCACCATTGAGTATAATGTTGGCTATGGGCTTTTCATAGATAGCTGTAACTATCTTGAGAAAGGTTCCTTCCAGACCTATTTTGCTTAGTGTTTTCAGCATGAATGGGTGTTGAATTTTTTCAAATGCTTTCTCTGCATAGATTGATATGATCATGTGGTTTTTGTCTTTTTTATTTTTGATGTGGTGTATGATGTTGATTGATTTGTGTATGTTGAACCATCCTTGCATCTCTGGGATGAACCCCACTTGGTCATGGTCTATAATCTTTTTGATGTAGTGCTGGATTCGGTTCGCTAAGATTTTGTTGAGTGTTTTTGCTTCTATGTTCATTAGTGAGATTGGTCTGTAGTTTTCTTTCCTGGTTGAATCTTTGTCCTCTTTGGAGATTAGAGTGATATTTGCTCATAGAAGGAATTGGGGAGGATTCCTGTCTTTTCAATGGTTTGGAAGAGCCTATGAATCAGTGGAAGTAATTCTTCTTGGAATGTTTGATAGAATTCACCAGTAAAGCCATCTGGGCCTGAACTTTTGTTCTTGGGAAGTTTCTTAATTACTGTTTCAATTTCCTCTAAGGTGATTGGTCTGTTTAGGCTTTCTATGTCCTCCTTTTCTAGTCTTGGAAGCTGGTATTTTTTTTAAGAACCTGTCACTTTCTTCTAGGTTCTCTATTCTAACTGAGTATATTTGTTCATAATATGCCCTCATGATGTGTTGGATTTCTTGGGGTTCTGTTGTGATCTCTCCCCTTTCATTTGTGATCCTGCTTATTTGGGTGTTTTCCCTTGTTTTTTTGGTGAGTCTTGTCAGTGGTTTGTCTATCTTGTTTACTCGTTCAAAAAGCCAATTTCTCATCTCATTGATTTTCTGTATTGTTTTCTTAGTTTCTATGTTGTTTATTTCTGCTCTGGTTTCTATTATTTCCTGTGTTCTGATTGTGTTTGGGTTTCTTCGTTGCTGTTGTTCCAGCTCCTTTAAGTTGCTAATTTTGTCATTTTCCTCTTTCCTGACACAGGATTGTATTGCTATGAGTTTCCCCCTGATTACTGCTTTTGCTGTGCCCCACAAGTTTTGACAAGTTGTTTCTTCATTGTCATTTGTCTCAAGAAATCCTTTTATTTCTTCCTTGAGTACCTCTTTGATCCAACTATTTTTGAGCAGCATGTTGTTTAATCTCCAGGTGTTGGATTTTCTCCATTGTTTCTTTTTACAGTCAATTTTGACCTCTGTTGCATAGTGATCTGACAGAGTGCTTCGTATGATCCATACCTTTGTGATTTTATGCAGGTTAGATTTGCATCCTAAAACATGATCTATTCTGGAGAAGGTTCCATGTGGGCTTGAGAAGAATGTGTATTCTGTTTTCTGGGGGTGGAGGGCTCTATATAAGTCTATTAGTCCCATTTCTTCTAGTTTTTCATTTAAGGCTCTTATTTCTTTATTAGTTTTCTGTCTGGTGGATCTGTCCAGTGGTGATAGTGGAGTATTAAGATCTCCAACTATTATCACATTTCCTTTCATATGTTTCTCCATTTTTGCAAGTAGTTGCTGTACATATTTTGCTGGCTCTGCATTAGGTGCATAGATATTAATCAGTGTTAGTACTTCTTGGTCTAATGTACCCCTGATCAGTAAGTAGTGACCCTCTTTGTCTCTGATCACTTTCTTGAGGTTGAATGCAATTTGGTCTGATATCAGAATGGCCGTCCCTGCTTTTTTTTTTTATTTCCGTTGGCCTGGATGATTGATTTCCATCCTTTTATTTTAAGCCTGTGCCTATCTTGTACTTGTAGGTGTGTTTCTTGTAGGGAGCAAAAATCTGGCTTATGTTTTCTAATCCAGTTCTCTATTACGTATCGTTTAATGGGAGAGTTTAGTCCATTAACATTTAAGGAGATTATTGACAGAGAGGTTGTTGTGCAATTGTGTTGTTTAGGGTGGTTTTTGTTACAATCGGGGGTTTGGATTGTGTAATTCGTCTCTGAGTAGTTCATTTAGGATCGGTTTTGTTTGCGCAAATAATGCAAGATCATTTTTGCTTGAGAATGATTTTAGTTTACCCTCCCATGTGAATGAGAGTTTTGCTGGATATTGGACTCTAGGCTGAATGTTTTTTTCATTCAGTCGTTTAAATATGTCATTCCACTGTCTTCTTGCTTGAAGTATTTCATAGGGGAGATCTGGTTTGATTCTAATGTTCCTTCCTTTGTATGTGAGTGTTTTTTTTCTCCCTTATTGCTTTAAGTAGGTTGCCTTTCTCCTTGTTTCTTGCCATTTGAATTACTATGTGTCTTGGGGTTGGCTTGTTAGGGTCTATTTTGCTGGGGATTCTTTTTACCTCCTGGATTTGCTCAGATGTATCTTTCCAGAGGGTGGGAAAGTTCTCTGCTATTGTTTCTCTGACTAATTGTTCTTCTCCTTTCCCTGTTTCCTCCCCTTCTGGTATGCCTACAATTCTTAGATTGTTTCTTTTGTCTTTGTTCATTAAGTACTGGACTTTTACTTCTAGTGATTTTCCTTCTATTTCTTTGTCGGCTTCTTTGTTGTCTTTTGTTTGCAGTTTATCTTTGAGTTGTTCTATGTGATTCTCTAGTTGTGCAATTCTGCTCTTCTGGCTTCCTATGGTGTTATGCAATTCCTCTAATTCTGTTTGCATGGAGATTCTCATATTTTGTGAGAATTCTTCTTTTAGTTGGTTGATTTGTTTGTCCAAGGACTTTTTATATTCGCTGGCTAATGTTTCTCTCATTTCCTTTAATATATCTTGCATTTCATTTCTCATAGCTGCTTTAAGGTCTTCTGTTGGGTCTGTGTGTTTTGGGGGACTTGGGAATTTATTTGGGATCCTTTCAGATCCCCTGAACTCAGTGTTTTCCTTGATCTACCCATATTCCTTTGTGTGTATTGATGTGGCTTAGGGTGCTGTGTCTTCTGTATTCAGGCTACTTTTGCCACCTGTGTTTTGGGCCTGGGTCCCTTCTCTGGATTACTGCTCCTGGTGGGTATGCTGTTGAGGCCTGGCCCCTCCCACTTGTTCCTGTCAAGCCTGATCCTTCACCTCCCTTTCCAGTCAGACAGTGCAGTTCTGCTCCTGACCACAGTGTCAATGGGTGCTGTTGAGTCTAGATGACTCACCTCCCCCACTTGGGAATCAGGCTGTGCTTGATTCTTGGGTCTCTGGTCACTGCTCCTCCTGGCTTATTGTCCCCCTGGGCTGCCTATGCCACATTGGGCAGTTGGTGAAAGTTGTTGAGCTCCCTAAGGCCTCTCTCACAGGACTCAGGGTCTTTCCGGGGTGCCTGTTACGTGTCACTCCGACAGCCCACTCATACCCTTCCCAGCATCTCCTTCCCAACCTCACCACGTCCCTGAAATTGGACGTTTGTCCCGGGCTTCGCCGCCTGTGTGGCTCACCCAGGCGCCCCTTGCAGGCTTCAGCCACATCTCCGTTCTGGGCTATTGACCCAGGCTATGGTGGCCCATGTGGCTCACCCAGGCGCTCCTTGCAGGCTTCACCTGCGTCCTGGTCTGGGCTCCATTTTCTAGTTTTTTGAGCTGCGTCATTAATTTATTCAGGTATGTCCCTTCTTCCTTCCTGATGTGTGCTTGTATAGCTATAAATTTTCCTCTCAGGACCGCTTTTGCTGTGTCCCATAGATTCTGGCAGTTTGTATCTTCATTATCATTTGTTTCCAGGGAAGTTTTGATTTCCTTTTTGATTTCATCTAGGACCCACTGGTTGTTCAGTAGCAGGGTGTTTAATTTCCAGTTCTTAATGTTTTTATTCTGTGTGGCTTTGTAGTTCACATCTAATTTCAGAGCCTTGTGGTCAGCAAAGGTAGCCTGTGAGATTTCTATCCTCTAGATTTTATGGAGTTATGTTTTATGTGTCAGCATGTAGTCTATCCTGGAGAATGACCCATGTACATTGGAAAAGAATGTGTATCCAGGTTTTTTGGGATGGAGTGTCCTATATATATCTACTAGTCCTGTTTCTTCCACTACTCTTTTCAGGGCTAGTATGTTTTTGTTGGGTTTCAGTCTTGTTGACCTCTCAAGTGTTGATAGGGCCGTGTTGAGGTCTCCTACAATTATTGTGCTATTATTGACTTCTTATTTCTGATTTGTCAGTAGTTGTATTAGATAATTTGCTGGTCTCTCATTGGGTGCATATATATTAAATAGTCTGATTTCTTCCTGTTGCACACATCCCTTGCTTAGTACATAGTGTCCATCTTGTTCCTTTCCACTTTTCTGAGTATAAAGTTGCTGTCATCAGATATTAATATGGCCATCCCAGTTTTTTTGAGGGTGTTGTTTGCTTGGATGATTTTCCTCCAGCCTTTGATTTTGAGTCTATGTTTGTTCTGACTATTCAGATGTGTTTCTTGTAGGCAGCAGAAGGTTGAATTAATCTTTATTACCCACTTTGCCACTCTGTGTCTTTTAGTTGGTGAATTTAGTCCATTGACATTGAGGGAGATGATTGTCATAGAATTTAATGTCATCTTTGTAGATAAGTTTCCTGTATTTGTTGGACTCTCTTGTCTTAGAATAGACCTGTCAGTTTTTCCTTTAAGACAGGTTTATGATCTGTGAAGTTTCTGAGCTGTTGTTTATCCATGAAGCTATGTATTTTTCCTTCAAATCTGAACGTGAGTTGGGCTGGGTGCAGTATTCTCGGTGAGGCATTCATTTCATTCAGTCTTGTCATAATATCCCACCACTGTCTTCTGGTCTTGAGGGTTTCTTGTGACATGTCTGCTCTAAGTCTTAGGTATGGTCCTTTGAATGTAATTTCCCCTTTTGATTTTGCTGCATTCAGTATTCTATCTCTATCTGTGGGATTTGTCATTGTAACGAGGATGTGTCTTGGGGTGTGTTTCTTTGGGTCTCTTTTAGCTGGTACTCTTTGGGCATGCAGGATTTGATTGCATGTAGTTTTTAACTCTGGGAGTATCTCTTTGATGATGTCTTTGACAGTTGATTCTTCCTGGAGATCTCCTACCTGGGTCTCTTGGACTCCAATGATTCTTATGTTGTTTCTGTTGAGTTTATCAACAATTTCTATTTTCATCTGTTCACATTCCTTGAGTTCTTTTTCCATTGCCTGACCATTTTTCTTAAGGTTCTTTTCCACTTTCTTCTGCTGTGTTGAGTTTTTCTGTATCTCATCTTCCAGCACACCAATTCTGTCCTCAGCTGCTCTTACCCTACTTTCGAGGCCATCCACTGAGGTTTTCAGTTGAGCTACCATGTTTTTCAGATCTGCTATTTCAGTTTGAAATTTTCTGATTTCTGTCTTTGTGTTCTGTTCAGATCCATCTATGCTTTCTTGGAGTTTTACAAACATCTTCCATAATTCTATTTTAAGTTCCTTATCCGAGAGGTTAATCAGATGTTTGGAATTTTTAAGGTCATCCAAGCTATCATCTTCATTCTCTGTGCATGGTGTTTGCCTGCAAGTTTTCCCTATTGTCATGCTAGTAGTGTGGTTTTTCCTGTGTGTTGTGGTAGGGTTTATTGGTTAGAATGAGTGTGTGGCCCCGAAGTGAAGCGGAGTGGCCATGTTCTTCTGGAACTCTGGGATTGCTGTTTTCCAGCACCCTTTTCAGCCCACTCCCAAGAGTTTTAGGATACAGGGTAGTGGGAAAACACGCACAGGGAACACGCACAGTCGGGAATCACTGGGCAGTGTAGAATTTCCCAGGCTCTTATTTTATATACTTGATTTAAACATTGGGTTTACAAAGTTCGTAATATGGTTGGTTCTGGCATTCCATGTTCCAGCACCAGTCCTACCACCAGTATAACATTCCCTCCACCCTTGTTCCAGTTTCCAAGTTACCCCCATGCTTTCTCCCTTGGCAGGCATGAAATTATTTGTTTATATTGCTTTTTATAAATAAATTGCTGATGAAATTATAGAACAGTAAAAATTGTAAATATTGTTTCTCCAATTGGATTATTAAGTTATTGAGAGTTTACTAAGATGTTTGTATGTTGGTGCTATGTATAGCTGCTGTGCTGTGGACTATTGTGCCTGGGAAGATCTGACAATGTTAATGTCCTTTTGTAAATTAGTTGTGGAATTTCTATTTTTAAACATTTGTTTTTGGGGCCATACCTGGGGCTACTCCTGACTCTACCTACACTCAGGAGCCATTCCTGGAGAACCTCAGGGATCCTAAGGAATTCTGGAGATAGAACCCATGTTTGCCCTGTGCAAGGAAGGTGCCCTACCTGCTAGATTACCACTCTGGCCCCCATTTTTTATACAGGTTTTATACGGCAGACTTAGGATTTATTTCTTATTCTATGCTTAGAAATCACTCCTGGCAGGCTCAGGGGACCATATGGGATGCCAGAATTTGAACCACCATCCTTCTGCATACAAGGCAGAAAAAGAGTGTGTGGCCCCGAAGTGAAGCGGAGTGACCGTGTTCTTCTGGAACTCTGCCCTGCCTCCATGCTATCTCTCTGGCCCCCCCATTTTTCATATTTTACTTGAAATTTGGATAGTTGACTTAAAATAGGTATATAAACAAAACCAGAGTTGAAAGTACATTTGCAAAACATTTTAGAGGTATTCCAGATTGTACTGATATGTATGAAAATTTATTTGATCAAAATTATAGGGAATGCCATGATGTGTTTAATTTGTACTCTTTTCAAGTTGTTTTACTGGTGTAGGTGGGGCGATTATCTGTCTTAATGCAATATAGAATCCAAGTACAGAAAAATACATTAAAAGGGTATAAATTGCTTTGCTCTCTGTGAAGTCATAGATATGGCCCATATAATACAACCATCTGGAAATAGGTTTTCTTTGAAAAAAAGTTTGGATGAGTAATATTCATTTGCCAAAGTTAATTAGTTTGTAAACTTAGTGAGTTTGCTCCTGCAACATGTGTTGATTTATTTAAAGGTGCACAAATGGCACATTGCTCTACAACTTGCCAAACTTGCCTCCATAAAATATAGTTCACATGCAGGTGGCAGGCATTTGTATGAAGAGCTGTATGTTCTTCAGAAGATGTTTGAGCCCATTGATCTGCAATCTCATTACCCTGAGTTATTGGTCCTAGAAGACCTGAATGTGCTCTTATGTGGTTTATGAAGATGAATTTTGAATGTCTCTGAAGAGTATACTGCAATTGTTTGAGTAAATCTTGTATTATTTGGTTATTGGCTTTGAGGGAGGCTGGAAGTATACCAAATATGTATACTTACATAGTAAGTATGTAAGTGATTCACTTACAATGTTACATGGTCCTGTTATGTGGTAGAGAAAATGAAAAATGTGGAAGTACTGCCTGTTAAACAAATTGTATGTTGTAAACAGTTGTTTTTAGTGAAGAACCAGATATACTGCCCTTTTTCAATGATGATCCATTGATATAAAATACTGGGGCATCAGGTATTACTGAGGAATGAATAATTAAATAAATAACAAAATGAGTATTTCTGAAAATTTTTCATGCCTTTCCTGGGGATAATGGGAATTAATTTCTACTGAAAAGGCTGATAAAGCCCTTTGAAGATGTTCACTGAGGGGTAAGATTGATTCAATTTCTTTTTCAGGTATTGGCAGCATTATTTTGTCAGGACCAAAACCCAATAAAAAACAGTTCTGAGTCTTACTTTGATGATAAGGACAGAAATAGTTCTAAATAAGGCACCACAGTACAACATTGCTTATTTTGTAAATAAACCCATCCCAAAGTCCCAGACAGCTCTGTAATAGCAGCTGTAAGAGAATTAGGCATTGGATATACCAAAAGCCATACTTTCTCTACAGGTATAAACCTGGAAAGATAGGATTTTTGAAGTCTGTTCAAGAAAATAAATCCAATTCTTTCCTAGCTGTTGGATTTAAGTACCTCAAGACTGGGTTTCCCTCTAGGGTTTGGAAAAAAATTGTCATTTCAGAATTTGAGATACCAAGGGATGGGTGGACCCAGTTCAAGTCGCCTAGGAGTTTTTGAAAATCATTAAGATTTCAGAGCTTTTTCTGATTTATAGTGATTTTTTGAGTGCAAACCAAAGTTTGACCTCCCAAAACATTAGAATGGTGGCATGATCTGAATTTTTTTCCTTTGGCTATTTTTAACCCTGACGCCTGTAAACAGTCAGTGACAAATGAAAAATAATCTTGTAAGTTTCTCTGATTAGGCAGGGCTAACAAGATGTCATTAGTGTAATGACTTATTTGTACCTGTGGCAACTTTTCATGAGGAGGGCTTGATATCCTACCCACAAAAAAGCTGACACATTGTAGGGGAATTTCTCATCCCTTTAGGGAGCACTTTCCATTGATAATGGCGAGTTGGAGAGTGGTTATTGTAAGATGGAACAGAAAAAGCAAAACCTTTTCTGTCTTTTAGATGAATGGGAATAAAATGGGAATATGGTAAAAAGCAGTATTTTAAATTTATTATTATCAAGGACAACTGACTACTGGTGAAGGTAGGCCATTGTGCAATTTACAAATGGGGATTATAAGTAATTTCACAGCTCTAAGGTCCATTGAAAGTTGCCATTTCCCTGATATTTTTGGATTACAAATATAGGTAAGTTCCATTGAGAAAGAGTTTTCTATATGTCTTAATTTTATCTGCTAATCTACTAATGAAACTTTAACTTACTACCAGTTATAACATTTTTCTTTTTATCTATAATTAAACACTATGATGACAAATATGATAGTTGTATGATTTCAGTCATGTAAAGAACAACCCCCTTTACCAGTGCAACATTATCACCATTAATGTCTCAAATCTCCCTCCTCCCCACTCCTGTACCCCCTCCTGTACTCCAGACAGGCATTTCACTTTCCTCATTACTCACATTTTTAGGGTAGTTCTCAATACTGTTATTTCTCTAACGGCACTCATCACTCTTTGTGGTGAGCTTCATGTTGTGAGCTGGACCTTCCAGTCATCATCTCTTTTGTCTCTGAGAATTATTGCAATTTTATCTTTCATTTTCTTAAAACCCATAGATGAGTGAGACTATTCTGCGTCTATCTCTCTCCCTCTGACTTATTTACTCCACATAATAGAGTCCATGTACATCTATGTATAGGAAAATTTCATGACTTCATCTCTCCCGATGGCTGCATAATATTCCATTGTGTATATGTACCAACAGCTTCTTTAGCCATTCATCTGTTGAAGGGCATCTTAATTATTTCCAGAATCTGGCTATTGTAAATAGTGCTGCAATTAATATAGGTGTGAGGAAGGAATTTTTGTATTGTATTTTTGTGTTCCTAGGGTATATCTTTAGGAAAGGTATAGCTGAATCATATGGGAGCTCAATTTCCAGTTTTTGGAGGAATCTCCATATTGCTTTTCATAAAGGTTGGACTAGACAGCATTCCCACCAGTAGTGGGTAAGAGTTCCTTTCTCTCCACTTCCCAGCCAGCACTGCTTCTTGGTAATGAGTACCAATCTCAGTGGCTTGAGATGTTTCCTCATAGTTGTTTTGCTTTGTATCTCCCTGATGCTCTAGATTGCTTCCCACATTGTGCAGCAATGGAATTCAGGGGCTACAAGGCTACAAGGGGTGGGGGTCCTGAGAGGTTCGTTGCTGGTCGGAGCTGGGTTGGCAGAGAAGAGGCAGAAAGAGGATGAGTGACTGGCTGCTGTTCCTTTAACATCTCTGGGTGCCCAATCGCCCGGCTCGATTGACCCTACGTGGGTCTAGTGGGGCCATCTTACCGGTCACTGAGTCCTGAGAGGTTTGGTCGGAGCCGGGTCAGTAGAGAAGAGGCAGAAAGAGGCTGAGCAACTGGCTGCTGTTCTTTTAACGTCTCTGGGTGCCCAATCGTCTGGCTCAATTAGTCCCACATGGGTCAAGTGGGGCCATCTTACTGGTCACTGAGTCCCGAGAGGTTCCTGTTGGTCAGAGCTGGGTTGGCAGAGAAGAGGCAGAAGGAGGCTGAGTGACTAGCTGCTGTTCTTTTAATGTCTCTGGGTGCCCAATCGCCTGACTTGATTGGCCCCACGTGGGCCAAGTGGGGCCATCTTACCAGTCACTGAGTCCTGAGAGGTTTGGTCGGAGCCGGGTCGGTAGAGAAGAGGCAGAAAGAGGCTGAGCAACTGGCTGCTGTTCTTTTAACGTCTATGGGTGCCCAATTGCCCAGCTCTATTGGCCCCACATGGGTCAAGTGGGGCCATCTTACTGGTCACTGAGTCCCAAGAGGTTCCTTGTTGGTCAGAGCTGGGTCAGCAGAGAAGAGGCAGAAAGAATGCGGTTATTTTCTTAATGTCCATTTTTTCCCTATCATTATTGGTGTATAAAAAGGGCATTGATTTTTTGTGTTAATTTTATAACCTGCCACATTGCTATATGACTCTATTGTTTTAGAAGCTTTTTGGTAGAGTCTTTAGGGTTTTCTAAGTAGAGTATCATGTAATCTGCAAACAGTGAGAACTTCAATTCTTCCTTTCATATCTGGATGCCCTTGATGTCTTCTTTCTTGCTTAATTGCTATAGCAAGTACAACCAGTACTGTGTTGAATAGGAGAGATGAGAAAGGACAGCCTTGTCTTGTACCAGAATTTAGAGGAAAGGCTTTTAGATTTTCTCTATTGAGGATAATATTTGCCATTGGCTTGTTGTAGATGGCCATAACTATATTGAGAAAAGTTCCTTTCTTTCCCATCATGCTGAGAGTTTTTATTAAGAATGGGTGTTGGGGGGCCGGGCGGTGGCGCTGGAGGTAAGGTGCCTTCGGTAACCTAGGACGGACCGCAGTTCGATCCCCTGGTTCCCCATATGGTCCCCTGTGCCTGCCAGGAGCGACTTCTGAGCGAATAGCCAGGAGTAACCCCTGAGCGTCACCGGGTGTGGCCCAAAAATCAAAAAAAAAAAAAAAAGAATGGGTGTTGGACCTTATCAAATGCTTTCTCTGTGTCTATTGATATGATCATGTAATTTTTATTCTTGTTGTTAATGTGCTGTATTATCATTTCTATAGATTTCCGGATGTTAAACCATCCTTGCATTCCTGCGATGAAACCTACTTGATCATAGTGAATGATCTTGATTAGGCATTGAATTCTGATTGCCAGGATTTTGTTGAGGATATTTGCATCTGTATTATCAGGGATATTGATTTGTAATTTTATTTTTTGGCAGCATCTCTATCTGGTTTTGGTATTAAGGTGATGTTTGTTTCATAAAAGCTATTTGGAAGTGTTCCTGTCTTTTCAATTTCATGAAAGAGCCTGGCCAGGATTGGTAGTAGTTCTTGAAAAGTTTGAAAGAATTCATTAGTGAATCTATCTGGGTCTGGGCTTTGGTTTTTGGGAAAACTTTTTATTACGTTTTTAATTTCCTCAGTAGTGATGGGGGTGTTTAGATATGCTACATCCTCGTTATTCAACTGTAGAAGGTTAAAAGAGTTCAAGAATTTATCCATTTCTCCCAGTTTCTCATATTTGGTAGCATAGAGTTTCTCAAAGTAGTCTCTTACTACCCTTTAAATCTATGCAGTATCTGTAGGTATCTCCCCCTATTTACTTTATACTTTTTATTATTAATGTTATCTTTATTTAAACACTGTGATGACAAATATGATTGTAGTTATATGATTTCAGTCATGTAAAGAACACCCCCCATCACCAGTGTAACATTCCCACCACCAATGTCCCAAATCTCCCTCCTCCCCACCCCACCCCCACCTGTACTCGAGATAAGCTTTCTACTTCCCTCATTCATTCTCATGGTTATGATAGTTCTCAGTGTAGTTATTTCTCTAACAGCACTCATCACTCTTTGTGATCAGCTTAATGTTGTGAGCTGGACCTTCCAGCCCTTCTCTCTTATGTCTTAGATTTATTACAAAAATGCCTTTCATTTTGTTTAAA
>PVKC010042388.1:0-11963 GCA_004027635.1 Crocidura indochinensis | reverse complement strand
CCACCGCCCGGCCCCTGGATATTATTTTTATACTCTCTTATTTTTCTTAAATCCCACAGATGAGTGAGACTGTTCTGTGTTGTTCTCTCTCCCTTGAACTTATTTCACTCAACATAATAGCCTCCATATACATATAGGCAAATTTTATGACTTAATTTTTTCCCTAACAACTGCGTAGTATTCCATTGTGCAAATATATAAAAGTTTCTTTAGCCACTCATCTGTTGTCGGGCATCTGGGTTGTTTCCATATTCTGGCTATTGTAAGTAGCACTGCTTTGGAGATAAAAGTGCAAAGGGAATTATTGTATTGTATTTTTGTGATCCCTTGGTATATCCCTAGGAGTGATATTGCTGAATTATTTGGCAACTTAATGTCCATTTTTTTAAGGAATATCCATATTGTTTTCCAGAAAGGCTTGACTAGGCAGCATTACCACCAGCAGTGAATGAGTGTTCCTTTCTCCCAACATCCACACCAGCAGTGGTTATTCTTGTTCTTTGTGATATGTGTCAGTCTCTGTGGCAAGAAATGAGATCTCATTGTTGTTTTGATTTGCATCATCCTGATGATTACTGATGTGGAGTATTTTTTCATGTGCCTTTTGGTCATCTGTATTTCTTTTTAGAGGAAATATCTGTTCATTTTCTTTTCCCATTTTTGATGGAGTTAGATTTTTTTTAAGTTTTGTCAGTACCTTGTATATCTTAGATATTAGCCCCTTATCTGATGGGAATTGGGTTAATATTGTTTCTCCAATTCAGTGGGTGACCTTTTTATCCTGCTAGTTGTTTCCTTTGAATTGTAGAAGCTTCTCGGTTTGATGTAATCTCATTTGTTTATCTTTGCTTCCACCTGTTTGGACAGTGGTGTTTCCTCCTTGAAGATGCATTTATTTTCAATGTTAGGGAATGTTCTTCTATATATCTTATGGTTTTTGGTCATAATATATACAAATAGTTCTATAATGACAATAAAACATTTAATCCCATCAAAAAATGGGGAGAAGAAATGGACAGACACTTTGATAAAGAAGAAGTACAAATGGCCAAAAGGTACATGAAAAAAATGCTCCACATCACTAATCATCAAGGAGATGCAAATCAAAACAACTATGAGGTACCGCCTCACACCACAGAGATTGACACACATAACAGATAATCAGAACAAGCAATGTTGGCGGGGATGTGGTGAGAAAGGAACTCTTACCCACTGCTGGTGGGAATGCCGACTAGTTCATCCTTTCTGGAGAGCCATATGGAGATTCCTCCAAAAATGGAAATTGAGCTCCCATATGATCCAGCTATATCACTTCTAGGTATATACCCTATGAACACAGAAATACAATACAAAAACTCCTTCCCTACACCTATATTTATTGCAGCACTATTTACCATAACAATACTCTGGAAACAACCAAGATGCCCTTCAACAGATGAATGACTAAAGAAACTGTGGAACATATACACAATGGAATATTATGCAGCCATCAGGAGAGATGAAGTCATGAAATTTTCCTATACATGGATGTACATGAAATCTATTATGCTGAGTGAAATAAGTCAGAGAGAGAGAGAAAGATGCAGAATGGGCTCACTTATCTATGGGTTTTAAGAAAAATGAAAGACATTTCTCAACAATTTTCAGAGACAAAAAGACAGGAGGGCTGGACATTACAGCCCACATCAAGGATCTCACCACAAAGAGTGATGAGTTTAGTTAGAGAAATAAGTACATTGAGAACTATCCTAACATTCTGAATATATGAGGGAAATAGAAAGCCTGTCTGAGTGCAGGTGGGGGCGGAGAGGGGAGGAGGGATATTTGGGATATTGGTGATGGGAATGTTACACTGGTGATGGGGGGTGTCATCTTATATGATTGAAACCCAACCACAATCATGTTGGTAACCAAAGTGTTTAAATAAAAATATTAATTAAAATGTGAAATAACCCTTTTCATCTCAAACATCCTTTTATTTAAGATTTCTGAACTAGCTCTACTACCAAGAATGGGCCCACATATCTTTAGCTAAATAAAATATAACACTAAAATAATTATGTTAATTTTAACTTCTGAGGGTTTTTATAAAGCACCACTTAAACACTTACTATTAATTCAAAAACATAAATATAGAAAAATTGTTCTAGCTCAGGAATAAGTTTGGGAAAGCAAAGGGAATCAATAGAGCCAATTTGTTTAGCCTCTAGCTATTAATATTAAATTATAAATTCAGCAACATTTTAGAGAAGTTCCTACATTGTTTCCTCAAAGAGGTATTTTTTAAAGTGGTACTACCCCACATGCCCCTTATAGTTGGTGGGGGAGTGGATAAAGAAAATTCATGTGTGGCAGTTTTTGTTTGTTCATTTTAAGAAGATAGATTTCCTGGAAGCACTGATAGATTTTTGTTTTACTTAAAAAATAAGGACAGGGGCCAGGCGGTGGCGCTGGAGGTAAGGTGCCTGCCTTGCCTGCGCTAGCCTAGGACGGACCGTGGTTCGATCCCCTGGTTTCCCATATGGTCCCCTAAGCCAGGAGCGACTTCTGAGTGCACAGCCAGGAGTAACCCCTGAGCGTCACTCGGCGTGGCCCAAAAACCAAAAAAGAAAAAAAAAAGGACAATGGTAACTGAATTTGGAGACCTTTGAAAAGCAAAGTAAATGATGGAACTCAAAGAGTTTCTTAGTATATTCTTGCGCTTATTTATGTTCCAGCTCTGCATGAATGTGGACACTAGTTAAATGATTTCAAAACTTCTAGTCTCTCGTGCCTTCCCCAAAGTATAATATTTGCAAGTATTTTCTTCTTGCTATTCTTTTGAGTTTTCTTTTCCTTTTTTTTCTTTCTTTTGAAATTTTTAAAGAAATAAGTACAATTGAAGTCTATCAAGCGTGTTGGGACAAGTTAGAACAATCTCTGAAAACTAACTTCCAGATAAGATTGAATAAAACGATACTTTCACACTACTGAAATAACTTGTCAAGCCATCCTCAGAGCAAAGTATTTTGTACTAATTTCCTTGAAGAAATTCTAGGTCATTTCTGCTTTGTCACAACAAAGAACCAACTGCAAAAACCATTCTTCAGTTTTTGCTCTGCCAGCTCCTGGTCTATCCTTAATAATCTCTTCACAGACCATCACAGATGTGACTACATGTGTTGCCCACAACACTTTGGCTTATTCTGTGCCTTAAGTCATCTCTTGTGGATAGTTTTTGTACACCCTGGCTGATCTACTTTCTCTTCAGGGAGGCACTATCTCCAACTTTCAAGCTGTGCTCTGCCTGATTTCCTTCTGATCCTATCTTTGCAGACACTGTTTTTGATGATCTTGCCCTTTAAGGAAGAGCATTTTGCTTTTAATTGTGTTAATTAGGTAACTATTTTTGTACCAAATAGAAAACACTTCATCTTGCTCAGTGCTCAGTGGATTCATTGCTGGAGCCGGAAGAGTGAGTCTTCTTGAATAGTAGTTGGCTTCTTACATTGTAATCTTTCATTCCTAGGGCCCATAGATGCCATGGCTTCTGCTCTTGGTTTGTTTGTTTGCTTAAGGTGTGCGTTTGTTTTTGTGAAGTAAGATAGTTTTTATTGTGAAGTATTTAGATGGATGCTAGGGGAGAGAAAGAAAGAAGTGTGTTCAAAAGAGAATACAGGTTTAAAGAGACACACTCTTGCTCCTGTTTTCCCCAAATTTTACTTCTTTCATCAGTTCTTCTGTTGTTTTCCTCTTCAGATCCTAGTTCTAGTCTCAGTCCCTAGTCCCAGGTGGAGCTGTTTGTAAGCAGGCTCTTCCCCATCTCACAGAACATATTGGTGAAGCAGGAAGGAGGCCCAAATCCCTTTTTAAAATATAATCTTAGTTATCTAGAACTGTATTTGACCCCTTTTAGATTCTTGTTCTGATATATTCTGAGTTTATATTTTCCCCTTAATTTTGTTTCAAACTTTCATAAATCTATTTACTTGATTAAAAGTGCAGTATATCAGTGTAATCCATAAAACCATAATCCAACTTTGATCATTTGTGTTTGTGTGTGTGTTTTCTTTTATTTTGGATCAAAGTGGATTATAAATCTTTCACAGTGATATTTTAGGTACATAGTGAAATTGAATCAGGGGCATTCCTAGCACCAATGTTGTCCTCCCTCCTACCCTGTTCCCAGCATGCATCCTATATCTCCCTCCTGTGCTCCCCCATGCTGCTAGTATAAGTGGTCCCCTCTTGTATCTAGCTTGTTGTAGGTTGGGTATCAATTCTGTTTTCGTTGTCTTTGGTTTGGTATTGAAGTCTGATAATTTTTTATTTCCACTCAATGTTCATATGACTGTTTGGTCTTGTTACCAAACAGTATATTTTCTCCTCAATTTGTGAAACAGAACAAGATGGTTCGAGTTATGTGGTTCTGTTTGAAGAAAAGAAGTAAAGAAAAAATTGGGCAAAAATCAAACAATCAAAAAAAAGAGAGGAGTCCTTCTAGAGGCTATAAATATCAATTTAAGAAAAGAAAGGGAAAAAAGGAAGAAAAACATAACAACAATACAAAAAAACAGAAAAAGAAAAGCACCACAGCAAAAAAGACAACAACCAAATAATAACCACGGTCCCAAAATAAAGCACACACCCCCACCAAAAAAAAAAACGCAAAAAAGAAGTAACAACAACAATAACAAAATTATTTTATGCTACTTTTTTGCATAGGCAAATTAAATATTGGGAGAATAGCAAGGGAATTCCCTTGGCCTAAGAGGGTATAACTACAGGCACCGTACATGCTCTTTTGCTCTCCCTAGGTCCTTCTGTGATGTCTCGAATCTTTCTGCTCAGTCGTGGATGATAAAATCAGGCCTCTGTAACTAGATACTTGTTATTTGCATAGGTCATAGGATGGAGCCTAGGATAGAGTCTTTCTTTACAATTCTAGAAGTTCTGTTCCATCACTGTTGTTTTAATCAGTCTCCTGTAGTTGGTGGTCTTGGTTATTGCACCAATCCTAGGACGAAGCCTAGGATAGAGACTTTCATTATGTTTTCAGAAGTTGTGCTCAGTAGAAGTTGCCTCATTCAGACCTCTGGAATTAGAGATCTTGGTTGTTGTACAGATTGTAGACCAAAACCTAGACTAGGGTCTTTTTTATTGGTCCCAGGATAAATTCTGCCTAGTCATGGTTAGTCTTCTGTAGTTAGTGATCTTGGCTTTTGCACATTTGATCACTTGTTTTGGGTTTTGTTCTGTGTTGCCTGATTATACTAGAAGTACCAGAATTATTTAATCTTTTCATAATTTGGGTCACATTTGTCATTGCTCAGGGATATTCCTAGTTCTACATTCAGAGATCACTCTTGGTGGAGCTCAGGGAACCATTGGGGTACTGGGGAAAAACCAGTGTTAAGTGTATGCCAGGCAAGTGCTCTACCTGCTCTTTTAACTATCTAGCCCCTTAGTGGTCTATTTTTAATAGTTTATTGAAATATTGTGATTTATAAAATCACTCCTGGTTGAATTTTACGCATATAATATTCCCACCACCTGTGTCAATTTCCCTCCATCAACATTTCCATGTTTCTTTCTACCTAGCCTGCCACCTTGACGACACATTATAAAGATTGATTGTTGTAGTTTGTATCTCACATTTTAAGTATTGCTGCATCTGTTCCTTGAATATAAAGCTATACCACTCTCCCATGTTAATATTATATCCAAGACCCCTGACCGCCGTTACTTCCCTTTCTCATCTTCTTCCTTCCTGTCTTCCTTCTGCATCATTCTCTTTCCTAACCTTTGGGGATAAGGGTGATTTAGTTATTCCCCCTTTAATACCCAGAATCCCATGTGTCCCCTGGAGCACCATCAGGAGCAATTCCTGAGTGTAGAGTCAAGAGGAACCTCTGAGAATCGCCAGGTGTGGCCTCAAACAAAATAAAACAAACATTGAATTATGACATGTAGCTATTCTATATACCATAGATAAATGGTATGATCCTGTGTTTCTCCTGGCTTATTTCACACAACATGATACCTTCCAGCTCCATCCATGCTCAGGACTTGCATTATTTCATCAATATTCCTTGCAGCTGCATCATATTCCACTGTGTATAAATGCCACATCTTTATAATCCATTCATCTATTGTTGACAACTAGTAGGATTCCATACTTGAGTTATTGTCTTAAACACTTCATTACTCATTGCAGTATTCATGTAATGGTGCACATACGTCAATTTGAATTAATATTTTGTCTTGGGGGTAGATACCCAAGAGCAGTAACCTAATTTTAAATCTCCTGAGAAATGTTCATACCCATAATACCCATGATAGTCGATTTTAAGTCATTATTTGTATAGATTCCTAAAGGTATACATTACACACCAGGACAAGATATATGAACATAACCGATTATCTCTAGCATACTTTTAGATTAGTGTTCTTGCAACAAATTTTCCAGAGAATAATAAAGGAAGCTAAGAAAAAAAGCAAGAAGATGATGTTATTCTTTGTTGTAAGAGTAACATTAGAGGAGTGGATATTTTTTTCCTTTACTCATTTGTTTGATTTTGAGCCATACTTTGCAATAATCTGGAGTTATTCCTGGCTTTGCACTCAGAAATTACTCCTGGCACACACTGGAATCATAAGAGATATCAGAGATTGAACCTAGGTTTTCCACTGTGCTATCGCTCTAGTCCCTGTTTATTTTATTTATTTATTTATTTATTTATTTATTTATTTATTTTTGGCTTTTGGGTCACACCTGGCAGTGCTCAGGGGTTACTCCTGGCTCCATGCTCAGAAATTGCTCCTGGCAGACACGGGGGACCATATGGGGCACCAGGATTCGAACCGATGACCTTTTGCATGAAAGGCAAACGCCTTACCTCCATGCTATCTCCCGGGTCCCCCTGTTTATTATTTTTAATGAGACTATGATCTGACAGATTTGAAGGCAAGAATGGCATGATGTTTCTGTTTGTATGGTTCCCTTTCTCTTTTAAGTGTCTATTTCCTCCAGTATTATCTGTCATTCGTCCTGGCACCAAAATGCAGCCTCTTTTCTTCTGTACTTAATCAGACTATACCTTAATGGTTTTCATATCACAGTAAACATGTAGACAGAGATGGGTAGGTCTTCTCCTAACCATTTTTACCACCTTACATTTTGGTAATATATCTGATGATAAAGACTACTTCTGGTGATAAAAAAGTTATTTCAGGACAAATCCCATTTCGATTCCTGGATGGTTTCCTTATTTCCTGATGGTTTTAGTCCTCATTCCTCCCTTGAAAACTGTTGCCATCTAAACTAATCACTTAAACATTTTTGAGTTGTGATTCATATTCACAGTCAGGAAAAAGCAGTTAGTTGCTGATTGCAGTAGCTTTCTTACAATTCTAGAGCTTTCTTTTAGAACTCATCAGTATTCATACTGTGATCAACAATTCTAATCATGTCATTCTGACCTTTTATTAACTTCAATTACCTGGGGCAAAGTGGGTAAATCTAAACTCTTTGTTAGGACTGGTAAGGCCCTCTAAATATTTTGTGCATTTTTCCAAACTTATCTTCTGCCATGCACCTGTCTCATCCCCCTGCCCTGTAACTTGTTTCTCCCTTTCTCATACATGCCAAGCCCATGCTATTTTCAGTCTCTGTTTATGCTTTTTTTGTCACATTGGAAAGCCCCTGTGAATTTTTTAAAATCTCAATTTTAAAGGATATTTAAGAAGTCATTTTTCCAGACTTTTGAACATCTTCATACTTCCAAGACTTAATTTTGAGCAATGAGGAAATAAAGTAGGAAGAAAGTCAGTGGTCAAGAATACATTAAGGTGGTACCCTTTTATCAGTCCCCAGTCTTTCTCAAGTTGGTTATCTCAATTGAACCACAGAGATGGAAAATGATTTGAATGTCAGTTTCCTCAATTCTGCCAAAGGAATCACAGAAATGCAAGATTTTAGAAGCACGTGAGAGATGTTAAATCATTCTAGGTAGTGCAAGTTATAGGGCATTTTTGGAATTTGCCATCACTATGTTCAATCCTTCTCATTCTTGTTGACTCTGGGAGCACCTGGCATGATGACAAATACTTTTTGTCCCTGAGACAACTAAATTCAATTTTGGCAACTTGCTAAGATATAAGACCCTCTTATGATAGAACAGCTTCACTGGACAGATTTTCATGGCTCTTAGATGTTTATTGAATAATCATATAAATAACCTTTGAAATTCATCCATTTTCCCCGTACCAAGTCAACACACCCACAAACTAATCTTGATCACTGTTTTGCTCAGACTCTATCTTCTTTTCTTTCATTTCCACTACCAATGTACTTCTCTAAGTTTTGACCATCTTCCTGCAGTCATTTTTTTCACGGTCTCCCATCAGCCTTACTGAACTTAAATCAATTCTTCCCTCAGCTAGAAGGATGCCTTATCATTATATTTTCAAATATTGTGGCAATTGGCTTTCAGAGGGAGTCACCTGTACTGTACTTTCAGATGAAGCCTGGTCCATTGGAAACTCTGGCCCTGATTTGGCACTCTACCTAAAGATAGCACTCTTATGCAGAGTCTTCTGGCCATGACTTAAAAGTCAGCGGTTAGATTTTACCCAACATGACTAATAGCTCTGCCCCAACTATTTTATATCCTGAGTACATTAAGCCATATGCTTTGCTCCTTTGACTTCCGAGTAAACTTTTCCCCTTCTCTCCATACTTCATATCATGTGAATTTTTTTTTTGGCTTTTGGGTCACATAGGGCAGCGCTCAGGAGTTACTCTTAACTCTACACTCAGTAATCGCTCCTGGCAGGCTCAAGGGACCATATGGGATGCCGGGATTCAAACCGCCATCCTTCTGCACTCAAGGCAAATGCTTTACTCCCATGCTATCTCTCGGGCCCCATGAATTATTTTAACTTAATTTTTATTTGTAATTTTATTGTACAAAGTTATTCATTGTTGAATGTTAGACATACAGTGTTCCAGCACCAATCCCACCACCAGTATTATCTTCCCTCTACCAGTGTTTTATCTTGGTATTTTTTAACTTTAAAGTATATTTAATGTAACACGCATACAATAACTAAAATAATAAGTAGAGAATAAATTACAGAGCCTTCAGTTTCTTATAAAATGTATTATGGACTTCTGAAACCCCTAATAAGGCAAATCAGTCTACCTCCTTTCAAAAGTTATCTTGATTCTTTTCACCAAAATACACTTTCCTAATTTTAATTCTTATACTCCATTATTGTCTTGTCTACATATTAGTAAGTGGAATTATTCACTGGAATTCTTGTCATTAAGAACCATTAATTAACCTGTTAAATATGCACTTAAATGGATGGCTTAAAAGTATTTTCTTCTAAGTGTTTAGAAATATTCATACCGCACTTTCAAATTTTTTAATGCTGAATTGCTACTTTTTAAAAAATGTGTAAGTACACAGCAGGTCACTTCTGGCTATTAAGAAACCCAGTCATAAGAAAATATAAGTCTATATTTATACCTATATGTGTATAAGTTTGATTCATCATTGAGTACTATAAATGAAGAACAATTTAAATTGAATTCTCTATGGCCATTTCTTTTCCATCTTTAAATTTCAGTAGTTAATTCACAATTAAATAGAATTATCAATTTAGTCTTAAAATTACCATTGCTGATGTCATCAACATTAAATAATTGGAATTATGATTTAATACTTCCTATTACCTATTCCACATGTTAAATATCTTAAAAATCTATGTTATTAGAGACTTGGTGCAAATTTAAAAGAATATATGGAAAGATTGGAGTGGGGTCCATGGAAGACCTCAGAAACACTAAAATGGAAAGAAAATTAAATGTGAATTTCAAATGTAAGAATATTATAGATTTATTTAGCCTGGAGAAGAGAGTACATAGTAATGATGTGAGAGTTTCTGTAAAATGAATGTAAATGTGAAGTAGATACATTGAGCTCATCTCTATGGACTTAATATAATATTTAATAAAATATAATGCTTAGTGCTAGCATAGACCCAGACATTCAGAATGTAGTGGTAGTTGTGGGGCAAGCCATGTAGTCTATATTTTAGATGAATAAATGTTTTTGTAAGAGCATAGTGATATGTATGTATGGTATCATATTCACAGGAGTATAAATTAGAGCATTTCATCGAGATGGCCTCAAGCTCTAGGAGGCCGAGGTCAATTCTCTGATACTTATAAATGAAAGGCAGAAGTAAAGAAATTTCTCTCATTTTTCTACATGATATTTTTCCATACATGGCCAAATCAGTTATGCTCTCAAAGAATCAGTCAAAGGAGCATTAATTGTCTTCTGTTACTGAGTTTTCTCTTGTGAGTGGGAATGATGAATTATGAGCTAAAAGCTAAATTGATTTCCACAACAAAGTGAGATTCTGTGTCAAACTCTGAGAGAAGAAAACAAGAAGGGATGGAAGGAGGGGAAATGGAAAAATGATAGTGAAGGTCTTATTTCAGGAAACTTACATTTCTTGTGCAAAAACCATCTTTGTGTCTTCCCTTCCCTCAAAAGTTCTCCATAAAATATTCACAAAGGACTACAGAGATCAACATGCAAGACTCTGATTTCCACCCTGGGTATTTCTTTGTCCTCTATGCATAAGTACTGACATGTCCCCATGACAAATAAAATTGTCACAAAATAGCTGTCCCTGGTTATTGAGTCATGAAGTTGGTTTGATGTCTGTTGTGATGAATAGAAAATGATATGTATAGCCTTATATCAGACTTAAACTGAGGTCACTTGAGAAAGCTTTGTTCAGATTGTCTCTATGAATCAATTTAATAGTTGACTAAATAGATATTTCAGTCTTGTTTCTGGACCCAATAAGAATTTTGATTGGGTGGAAGAAAACCAAGATTAGAGTTCAAAGGAGATTTACTGTATAACCTTGAGTGAAACAACTAAACTTATTTGCCATAATTGTTCAAATTAAATAGTGTCTATGTTCCATCTATGTCAAGAAACTGTGTGCCCAATGCTGGAACATAGCAAATGGCAGTAAGTTTGCACTATATATCCCACTGCCCAGTAATAAAAGCCAGTGAGAACTAAGCAAGACCTACACACTGTGGCATAGTCGACCACTTCCCCTTAATGTGTTTTGTGGGCATACCTGGAAGTTATCCGGGTAACAGAAAGGTTGGAATTAATTTTATAACATCACTAAGACTTCACTTACTATTTCTATTTCATTCTCTCACTAACTCCAAGTGGGATTTTCCAGAGACTATATTCGGTGTGAGATGAGCTCAAGAGATTGAATGCAGAAAATCATCTTCTTTATGCTATATCATAAAGGGATTTACAAAAACATAAAATAGTGCCACTCATTTTTTTTGAAAATCGTTACTTTTCATCTAAACTGTTGAGTTCCTATGCCACCTCTCTGAATATATTGCTTCTTTCCTTTCCCTTACTATTGTTGCTGCTGTTTTGTTATTTTTGTTGTTATTGAGTTATGGTGCTCACCAAAAGTCACATATCTGATGGATGGGCCAGCCTGGCTGAAGTGCTATTCCAGGGCTCCCCCGTGGGAAAATAGTTTTGTTGTCATGTTGTGTGTTCCTGTAGTTGTGATGATCACACACATTTTAGTTGTAGTTTTCCCAAAGGAGATATTGTGCTGTACACAGAAGTGCTAGCTGGGGAACTCATAGTTTGAGTTGTGATTTTTGCACACATATGACTTCAGGGCTCTTGAGATATCAAGAGAACTGTGGTGGAGACGAAGTTGGGGATGTGTGACCACCCTAATTGCATGTGGCAAACAAGGGGCAGACAGCTTCTTGGGTGCAAAGCTGGCACTTGTCGTGCTGGGCCATTCCCTGGGCCTCCATTGATGTAGATACCTTTCCTATTGTGATTTATAACATAGCAAATCTCAATAGATAATTCTCAGCAGCATACATTTTCAAGGTTTAG
>PVKC010042387.1:0-11960 GCA_004027635.1 Crocidura indochinensis | reverse complement strand
CAAGTGGAAGCAGAGATCAACAGATGGGAATACATTAAACTCAGAAGCTTCTGCACCTCAAAAGAAATAGTGCCCAGGATGCAAGAGTCACCCAAGTGGAGAAACTATTCACCCAACACCCATCAGATAAGGGACTAATATCCAAAATATACAGGGCACTGACAGAACTTTATAAGAAAGAAATATCTAATCCCATCAAATATTGGGAAAAGAAATGAACAGACACTTTGATAAAAAAGAAATACAAATGACCAAAAGGCACATGAAAAAATGCTCCTAGTCACTAATCATCAGGGAGATGCATATCAAAACAATGATGAGATACCACCTCACACCACAGAGATTGGCCCACATCACAAAGAATGAGAATAATCAGTGCTGTCAGGATGTGGAGAGAAAGGAACTCATCCACTGCTTGTGGGAATGCTATCTAGTCCAACCTCTATGGAAAGCAATATGGAGATTGCTCCAAAATCTGGAAATTGAGCTCCCATTTGACCCAGCTATTCCACTCCTAGGGATATTCCCTAAGAACACAAAAATTCAATACAAAAATCTCTTCCTCACACCTATATTTATTGCAGCACTATTCACAATAGCCAGGCTCTGGAAACAACCAAGATGCCCTTCAACAGACGAATGGCTAAAGAAACTGTGGTACATATACACAATGGAATATTATGCAGCCGTCAGGAGAGATGAAGTCATGAAATTTTCCTATACATGGATGTACATGGAATCTACCATGCTGAGTGAAATAAGTCAGAGTGAGAGAGAGACGCAGAATAGTCTCACTCATCTATGGGTTTTAAAGAAAATAAAAATCATTTTTGCAACAATCATCAGAGACAATGAGAGGAGGCTGGAGCTTCCAGCTCACTCTATGAAGCTCACCACAAAGAGTGGTGAGTGCAGTTATAAAAATAACTACACAGAAAACTACCATAATCACGTGAATGAATGAGAGAACTGGAAAGCTTGTCTGGATTACAGGTGTCAGTGGGGTGGGAGGGAGGGAGACTTGGGACACTGGTGGTGGGAATGTTGCACTGGGGAAGGGGGTGTTCTTCACTTGACCAAAACCTAATCACAATCATATATATAATAACCATGTTTTAAAACAAAAGTTTTCATAACTTGGGGCCAGAGAAAGAGTGCTGCGGTAGATCGTTACCTTACTTACATGCTGCTGACCCAGGATGAACATGGATTCTATCCCTGGTGTTTCATATGGTCCCCCAAACCAGAGTGATTTCTGAGCACATAGCCAGGAATAACCCCTGAGCATCACTGGGTGTTGCCCCCCAAATTTTTTTTATAATTTGTCACTAATTGACCCTATAACATATAAAGAGAGTAATAGAGGAGAAGGAGCTGAAGCAGTTGTGTAGGGATTAATTTTCCTCTGTGGCAACTATTTCCCTGAAAGAAACTGTGAATAACTGGGGTTCTAGGATAGTTCTGGAAGATTTCTGAGCTGTGAAAAATTTTGTCCTTTTCTCTAGACAGGTAAAGTTAAACAGAGAGAGAGCGCGAAAGAGAGAGAACAGGAGTGAAAAATGCTGAGAAAACAAAGACAAATATCTAAATGCCTAGTGCAATGTGCAGTTATACTTTTAGTATTAGATCTCTCTTGGAAACTAAGAATAAAAGGTTATTGGAAAGTGGATATAGACAAAAAAATAACTTCCAGAATCCCATATTTGTGCCAGAATAACATGGTACATGATTTGAAAAGTACTTTTGTTGAGGGATATGAATTCATGTCTACATTTTTTGCACTGTATATATTCATATGGTAAGTGGATGTCCATGAGAACTTCTCAAAACTAATTGTGTATTTGCTTCAAACATCTTTCTATACAGTAAAATGTAATATATGTGTGCACACAGCGACCAGAAAGCGACCATAAGATGAGTAGGAACAAGGCTTCTGAATCTTGAGATTAGGGATAATGCCCCAGCAATTAGAATTTTGATTAGCTTGACTTTTAATTTTATGTGAAGGCGTTGACCTATTTTGAAACAAAGCAAATTAACTTGTGTTAAAAAATAATCACACCCTGTTTTAGTGATTATTGTTTTGTAGTACAATTGAAAGTTTGGGAAAGTGATACCTCCCATCTTCTTTTTACTAAGGGTTGTTTGAGCTATTTGTGAGTATTAATTGTACCAAATGAATTTCAGGAATGTTTGATCCACTTCTTTGAAGAATGTCATGGGTATACTTAGAGGAATTGCATTAAATCTGTACAATGTTTTGGGGTATATTGTAATTTTAATTATGTTAATTCTTCCAATCCATGAACTGGGTATGTTTCTCCATTTCATTGTCTTCTTTTATTTCTTGAAGCAGTGTATTGTAATTTTCTTTGTATAGGTCCTTTACCTCTTTAGTTAAGTTGACTCCAAGGTATTTCATTTTCTATGATACTAATGTGAATGGAATTTTTAGCAGTGGGGGGAGGGGTTAAGACTTTGGGCCATATCCTGTGGTGCTCAGGGATTATTCCTGGCTCTCTGCTCAGAACTATGCTGGCAGTCTTGGGGAACCATGGTATACAGGGGATCAAACCCAGGTCCTCCTGATCTTCAGCATTACAAGGAAATGCACTAGCACTGTGCTATTATTCCATCCCCGAAAGGATTGTTTTTTAAAGTCTATTTATACACTATCATTTTTGTGTATAAGGCCATTGATTTTTTTGCATGTTAACTTTGTAGCCTGTCACTTTGCTATATGATATACTGTTTCTAGGAGTCATTAATACAGTGTGGTTCTGGAATAAAGACAGACATTCAGACCATTGGAATAGAAGAGTATTCAGAAAATGGTTCAAAGACATGCAATCAATTAATCTTTGATAAAGAGGCAAGAAGCACAAAATGGAGCAAGGAAAACCTCTTCAACAAGTGGTGTTGGGACAACTGATCAGCCATATGCAAAAAAGCAAATTCAGACTTCCATCTAACACCATGCACAAAGGCCAAATCTAAATGGATTTAAGATCTTGATACCAGACCCAACACCACAATGTATATAGAAGAGCACGTAGGTAAAACTTTCATGACATTGAGACTAAAGGCATCTTTGAGGAGGTAATATCATTTTCCATAAAACTGTAACAGATTTAAACAAATAGTTCTATATGAAGCTGAAAAACTTCTGCACCTCAAAAGAAATAGTGACTAGGATACAAAGTTCACCCACAGAACTGGAAAAATTATTCACTCAATACCCATCAGATAAGGGGCTGATATCGAAAATATACAAGGCATTGACAGAACAATGAAAAAACATCTAGCTCCATCAATAAATGAGAATAATAAATGAATGGACACTTTCTCAAAGAAGAAATACAGATGGACAAAAAGACACATGAAAAAATGTTCCACATCAGTAATCATCGGGAAGATGTAAATCAAAACAACAGTGAGTTACCACAGAGACTACTGATACATATCACTAAGAACAAAGGAAATTAGTGCTGGAAGGGATGTGGGAGAAAGGAACTCTTATTCACTGTTAGTATGAATACTGTCTAGTCCAACCTTTATGGAAGACAATATGGGGATGCCTCAAAAAACTGGAAATTGAGCTCCCAGCTATCCCACTACCAGGGATATACCCTAGGAACATACAAACACAATGTGGCTTCTGCATACTATATTCATTATAGCACTCTTTACAATAGACAGACTCTGAAAACAACCCTGATGCCTGACAACAGATGAGTGACTAAAGAAACTGTGGTACGTATACACAGTGGAATACTATACATGGATGGATATGGAACCTGCGTGAAATAAGTCAAAAGGAGAGACAGACACAGAATAGTCTCACTCATCTGTGAGATTTAAGAATAATAAAAGACATTATTGTAATAATAACCAGAGACAATAAAGATGAGAGGTGGAAGGTCCGGCTCACAATTTGAAGCTTACCACAAAGAGTGGTGATTGCAGTTAGAGAAATAACTACACTAACAACTATCATAAAAATGGCAGTGAGTGAGAGAAATTGAATGTCTATTTTGAATATATGCATGGGTTGGGAGATGAGGGAGATGGTGGCATTGCTGGTGGGAAGGTTACAATGGTGCAGGGGGAGGGGTGTTCTTTTTCATAACTGAAACCCAACTATAAAGATGTTCGTAATCATGGTGCTTAAATAAAGGTATTATAAAAATTAAATAAAATAAATATCACCACATCACATTAAGTTCCATATTTGCTTGACAATGTTACTCAAAATTTGGTAAAAATAAAAAGGGGCTGAGCCCCCATCTCTCGCCTTGGCAAGAAGCTGCAGCCACTGCTCCTGCTGAAGCATTCTATGCAGCTTTTTTTCTCCCACCCTCCCCTCACTGTGTACTCTTGCTTGTTACCTGTTTCACCTTCAGAAAACCCCCAGCTTGAGGACACTACCTGCTCCCTGACTGCTACAACCATTTCTCTGACTCCACAAGAGCATAGTGTAGGATAAAAATGTACCTTGAATTTTATACCCCCTCATACTATTTCAAAAGACTTAAAGGGTATATCTATGATTTCTTTGTATGTTTCTTTAGAAGCACTAGGAGTTATCTTAGTACTTATTTCCATATGTAGAAGTAGCCTCCCCCATCCCTCTTTTTTTTGACCTGCTTAGAAGGAAATTGTAGTAAAAAAGTCTTGCTTGGGATATAAGCTCAGTTTAAAATCAAGGCATAGAAACTGAATAGTTTGTTATTTTTAACCCCAAATGCACCATCAATGTAATAAATGGCATTGTTTCTTTTTTTTTTTTTTTGCATAGACACACCAATATGGGTAAATCTTATTTATAGAAAGAAGTTCTTATCTAATAGAGAGAAGAACCCATAAACTTATAGTGCAGGAGTGCCTTCCACCCAGAACATTAGTCAATGGGTCTTGACTTAGGTCTCAATCAATTGGACATTGACTGTTCAACCCCAAATCCCAACTTTAGAACTGGCAGTTTCCTGCACCAGCACCAGGAATCAAACTCACTCTGGGGAAAGTCCTCTTGCATCAACTTGCTCCAGCAGTGGTTCATATGACACCCTGAGATGAGGAGATAAAAACAATTTGATCTAAGAGCAGGTTGCCTTACCTCACCACCACCTAACGGAGATGAAATCAGAAGACCCTCCATCCTAGGATCTGTGCTAAAACCAAGATCACTAATTACAGAAGACTGACTATAAGAAAAACCTAGGGGTTGGACAACTAACATACCCGGATCCTTGGTCAGTCTTATGACAGTATGCTTTATGAGAGGAGACACCCTGTATCTCTTAGGCTGAGGGAATTTTCTTTTTAATTTTTCCCAATTTTCACTCTGCCTATTCAAAAAAAAAAAAACCTTGCCACATCTGCCCCCCTTTAAATATTTTTCTTATTATTATTTTAATTTTATTTATATTTTCTAGAAAGGGGCTTCTGCGTTTTTCATAGAACCTTAGAAGTTGAATCTGGGCTGGAGAGATAGCACAGTAGTAGGGTGTTTGCCTTGCACTCAGCCAATCCAGGATGGATGGTGGTTCGAATCCTGGTATCCCATATGATCCCCCGTGCCTGCCAAGAACAATTTCTGAGAGCAGAGGCAAGAGTAACCCCTGAATGCCACCGAATGTGACAAAAAAAAAACTTGAATCTACTTGTTCTGCTTCATATTTATATGTCTTCCTACAAATTGAGAAAAGAAAAGCAAATTAAGAAAAGAGAAGCAAAAGTGGATTTGACCCAGGGATCAAGTGGTATCAGGAGTATTGAGTAAAAAGAAAAGTTCAGATCTAAATACCCAAAATCAATGACAATAGAATCAAGACCAAACTATAACAAAGTAAACACGAAATGGACCTGTTACACTAATTGTCCAGGAGGTTAAGGGTGGAGGTATGAGATGCATTCGGGGAACTAAGGTGGAGGAAGGTCAACACGGGGGTGGGACTGACTCTAATTCCCTGTCACTCTATGCCTGAAATACTACTATGAACGACTTGTAATTCACAATGCCTCCAATAAAATATTAAAACAAACAGGGTCTGAGCTTGGACTATGACATCACTGTGACAAAATGTCGAAATGAGGCATGGATGGAAATGGATGGAAACATTAGGCAGAATTTCTAGCTGGAGAAAAACTCCCATCATAATGCTAATGATATAATACTGTTACCTTTGATCAGTTCTGGTTGATTTATTACACACCCTTAATAAACCATTGTAGTTCCTAGATGTATTCTTCAGGAAGCTTACAGACAAAGTGCAAAAAAATTGTTAACTATAACTGTAGTGTGTTTAAATACAGATGAATGGAGTGGGATTGATGCAAAAGAAGATCAGGTGTGAATCCTGATCACAGAGCCATAATTTCTTCACCCAGTTACTAACTCTTGGACACGAGGGTTGTCTGAAATGTTTGGCTACCATGAATAGTGCTGCAATACATAATGGATCACTTATGTCTTTTGTTAATGGAATGTTTGAGAATAGCACTAGATATTTATTGATGTGTGGCCTATACCTTTCTTCAAATAGGAAGTCACAATCCTGATACTGCTAATAATATTGTAAACCAAAAATCAATGAATAAATTTCTTATTCTTTCCATATATTTAAAAAGAACCTCACTTTATTCCCAGAAGTATGCATATACTCTTAATTTTCATGAAAAATTATAAAGATAGGCCTGAAGGCCAGTGTCCTATTTATCCCAGTTTACAAGCTACATGGTATCTTGTCAGCAGGTATAATTTGAAAGGTCCATTAATAGGAACATGATTTTTCATTCTTTCAGATCGTTTTTCTCTTTACCTTGATTGTTGGCTTTCAGATAACAAGACAACACTGTGATATGGACACTCATGCAGGGCAAAATGTAACTGGGGAGGGGTTCCTGGGATCCCAGCTCACATGAATGGCTTCCTTTCCAACAGGGGGTTTTATGGAGACTGAGGCTGCAGCGCAAGAATCCCTGGGGGTAAGCAAACTCGGAACCCAGGCAGAGAAGGACAGAAGATTGAAGAAAAAGTAGGTTTGGAGATTTATTTTTCCTCATCTTTCTCATGTTATTTATTCTATCATGGTAAGGAATAGAAAAAAGAAAATAGAGGCTTGGTAACTAAATACTAGTCTGTGGCTGCTAGATATTGCCCTGTGGTTTTCTAATCATTTTAGTGTTTTTATTTCTTGGCTATAAATAACTACTGAGAAAGATGTTTTAAAAGACTTTGGCTTGCCATCTAATTGGACAGAAAGTTTTCTCAATTCTATTTAAAAATAGGAAATGCAATATTTAATTGGATGCTAAGTTAATGGTAACATTAATGTTAAGTTAATGTTAGTTTCAATATTTTATTGGATGCTAAGGTTGATTAATATGATAAAATGAGTGTGCTGTCAAATTATATTTTCTCTTTAGCCATGATTAACTTGTCTCATATTAAAGTGGAGCATTTAAAAGCAGAATATTTCTCTCACTGATGGAACATACATTTATTTTAGACTTACAGCATATTGTTTTGCATCTATCAGGAAACTGATAGTGGATCATTTCATTCATATACAATATGAAACATTTTAGGTGACTTAAAATCTTGGCACTATTTGGGTCGTAACAGCTATTGAAAAGCCTGTGAGTCTATAAATAGCCTATTTTAAATACATAGTAACATATTCAATAGTTAAATCATATCTCAAGAATGTTTATTTCTCTTTCATTATTATTCTAACAAATATGTTCAGATGTTTAGAGAATAGAGATTAATCAAATTTCCCTCTGTCTTTCATTTGCTTTGCATAGATTTATTAACAATGAGGAATTTATTAAAAATGAGTATTAACTCACTATTTGCAGGACAGTTAATTGTTTCAGTAATTGTTTCATTGTTTTATTAATTATTGTGCTTAAAAACAAATGTAGAACAAATACTGCACATAAAAATTGACTGAAAGCATTGCTTTTTTAATACAATAGTGTTTAACATTCATTACTAGTAAATGGTTCTTTCCCCATTACTAGTAACTCAAAAGTATGTCCTATGTACTCTCATCTATATCTTTATAGTTCATGGCCCTGTCAAGTTTTCCAAGTGGTTAATAGGTTATTTTCAAAAATGTGTTTTTCGGGGGCCCTAGAGATAGCATGGAGGTAGGGCGTTTGCCTTGCATGTGGAAGGACAGTGGTTCAAATCCGGCATCCCATATGGTCCCCCGAGTCTGCCAGGAGTGATTTCTGAGCATAGAGCCAGGAGTAACCCCTGAGCGCTGCTGGGTGTGACCCAAAAATGTATTTCAGGATCCGGAGTACAGCGGTAGGGCATTTATCCTGCTCAAGACTAACATGGAAGAGACCTGGGTTTGATCCCTGGCATCCTATGTGGTCTTCTGAGCCTGCCAGGAGTGATTTCCGAGCACAGAGCCAGGAGTAACCCCTGATCTCTGCAGGGTCCGGGCTAAAAACAAACAAAAAGAATGTGTTTCAAAGCATAGAATTCTAAATTATAGCTAAAGTTTTGAGGCCATTTCACCAACTTCTAGAGTTCTCAGTGAGGTTATTTTGATATTATTGCAATATAAGTGAAATGGTGGCTTTTCTTTATTCCTATTAGGAGAATGATTCCGAATATGAAAAAAAAAGATTTCTGAAAATTTCAACTTTGTTAGACTTTTTAAAAATTATTTTAAGACTAAAGGACATTTGGTTTTAATTTTTAATTCATTTAATTATACAAGAATAAGAAAAATCAGGGCCCGGGAGATAGCATGGAGGTAAGGCATTTGCCTTTCATGCAAAAGGTCATCGGTTCAAATTCCGGTGCCCCATATGGTCCCCCGTGCCTGCCAGGAGCAATTTCTGAGCATGGAGCCAGGAGTAACCCCTGAGCACTGCCAGGTGTGACCCCAAAACCACAAAAAAAAAAAAAGAATAAGAAAAACCAAATCCCAGGCTAGCTATTGAACATGACTCATTTTGTTTATAATTTATCACTTCTCACAATGAAATATTTATAAATTATTAAAATCAGTCCAAGATTTATATTTACATTTCATTTAAGATTCATTATTGAGTCAATATATTATATCACTAGTACTGTTGGAGACTAAAACAAATGTCCTTTTCAAGGTACCAAAATTAGGCATCCAATAGATACTGATTTAATATAATTAAGATTCAGCTTTGTTTAACCTGAGATACTAATATTAATTGTGTGGAATTATTAAAATATCAAAATATTTTAATAATAAACTTCATTTAAATATGTCTAATTGTCACATTTTTGAATGACATATTATCTTTAAGTATACTTCATGTAATTATATTCTTTTCAGATTTTATATTTGCTGGTCTTATTTTAAGATAAGACAAAAAGTTAACCTTTTTTTTGAAAAATGAACAAAAACAAATGTGGGTAACTCCTTTTAAAATGTTAAGCAGTATATATATTGTATTTGCCTAATATCTCTGACTGATTTACTACATTCTGTATATTAATAAGCAAATTGATATTTCCTATATAAAGTATTAAATATACCTAAGTTTACTCTTCTAAAACTTTATATAAGAGATTAGATCCTGCAAGAACTAGCAAAACTGGAAAATTCTTATTTTTCAAATTTGCTAGAATGTCAGTTATCTACAATCAATTTCTGTGAATTTAAATTTAATTAGTAAAAATTTTTTAAATAATTTGGTATGATGCATTATTTTTAAAACAATATGAAAGTAATGCTGCCAGAAAATGTCTTTTATGACATTCTAATTCCTTGTAAAGTTAAGACCTTTATTAACTGCCCCCAAACAGATCTCTAACTAAGGATATAAATAATACCATCCAACAGGTTAAAGCACATACATTATTGGCTCTTTTTATATTTCTAACCATTTTACTTTTAATAAGAAAATAGCAAGAAATAAGAAATGCACAATAAGGAATCTCTTATAATATCTGCTCTTAAAGAAAATCTTGTCAACCTTTTTACTAAGTTGGATATTTTCATGAAACTTATTTTTACCTTCAACAAGGTATCTTATCTCAGCCTCAAGCTTCTTAAATTTGGAACAGCTCTGTTTACTTTCTTTCCATTATCTTTTCCATAACTTCCTTTACGGATTCAATTCCATTAATTACCCAAGAATTAATAAATAATAATCGTGTCAAGATGAAAATCTTCTACTGACTCTTTGGCATTCACTATAATATTTCTTATCTTTCCAATAAAACATGGATTTTTCTCCATATCCTGCCTGCTAGCATAACTCTCCCATAGCCTACCTGCTAGCATAACTCTTTCATAGTCTGTCTGCTAGCATAACTCTCTCAATCTTTAATGACTGAATTACTGTTAATCTCAAAAATGTAGTTCTATGGTGAAATTTTGATTCTCCATTGTTTCTTTCACTCTTTTTGGATTGTCTCTACTTTCTGTGATCTTGTTCAATGTCCACCCATCTCATTAAACTCTTACAACTTGGTATGACTTACTAAACATATTCATGTTTAAGAGATATTTTATCAATTAAATCCAAGAGCAGATCTCTTCCCTTCTATCCCAGACACTTGATTATTAAGAAGATATCACAACTCTATGTCACAACCATAACTCTCCCTTGCCAACATTTAGATAAAACCTAAAATATTTTGCTCAGAAAAACCAAAGACATTCATACACTACAAAAAATAACTGAACAATTTAATAGAAGGTAATAAAAGGTTAGCAAAGAAAACCTTAAGGTCTTGAGAGATAATATAGTAGTTAATAAGGTTCTTGCTTTGTACACAGCCAACCTCTTTCTAGTCCCCACATCTCCTATGATCTCCTGAACCTAAACAGGAGTGATCCCTGAGTACAGAGACAGAAGTAAATGCTGAGCATATTCAGATATAACCCAATGCCCAAGCAAAAACAAAGGAAACAATAACTTGACATGGTTTGATACATCAAAAGCCTCAATTTTTGAATATTCTTAGTTTTCCCCACTTTTGTATAAAGTCTAGACAGGAAAGCATATCTCTTATGCTTCCTACTTCTGTGGAAAAAATGCTTCCTACTTCTGTCGATTTTAAAATTTATATTTTAGAATGTGGTCCATTAATAGTAAGCAAAGGAGTCTGATCTTTAGAAATCAAATGTCAACTAAAACATTTACAGACTTGTTTCTGTATGACTTAGGGATATGAAAAAGGGGGCATTTTCTAAATTTGATGCTCCAAATTAAATAAACTAATTGGCACATGAAAATTTGGCTAATCGAAGTTTTCCATTTACATATGTAAACCCCTTGTTTCCTTAAAATAGCAGCAATGGAAATAATATCATATCAATGCTACTTTAGGATCAAATACTATGAATTGATTTACAGGGAAGAGCATGAAATTTAATTTCATCAGCATCTTTCCTCTAAAAGAGTTATTGAAATATCAATATTAAATGCATTTATATTAATATGTCATCATTATCTAAATTCTTTCTTTTCCTATAGGTAATATAAGAGTTATTTCAAAAATTGTATGAACAGCTGACATTATGTATTATTTTTTAAATGTGTTATCAAGATTGTTTTCTATTTTAGCCCATTCTGACTTATTTATTCAAAATATAAGGGTCTGACTTATTTATGTTTTGGGCACACCCAGCGATGCTCACGGTTTACTTCTGGTGAGCTTGAGAGACCATGTGGGATGTTACGGATCAAACTCCAGTCATTTGGATGAAAAGCAACTGTACAATTACTTTGTTCCTCCCCACCCTCCATTCTGCTGTTTAAATATTTAGGTAAAAAATATTTGATTCGGGGCCCGGGAGATAGCATGGACGTAAGGCGTTTGCCTTTCATGCAAAAGGTCATCGGTTCGAATCCCGGTGCCCCATATGGTTCCCCATGCCTGCCAGGAGCAATTTCTGAGCATGGAGCCAGGAGTAACCCCTGAGCGCTGCCGGGTGTGACCCCAA
>PVKC010042386.1:0-11982 GCA_004027635.1 Crocidura indochinensis | reverse complement strand
GTGACCCAAAAACCAAAAAAAAAAAATCTTTCTGACTTAGAGCTTAGCTCCAAGCTCTCCCCATACCAGCATCTCCAACCCCCAACTTCCCTGTCACATCTGTGTGTGTACCTGAACATGACTGGGAAAAGGCCACCCAGCAATATCCTTGGCTCTGACCCCCATTTCTTTTTTCCTTTTTTTTTTATTTTGGGGCACATGTGGTGATGCTCAGTGGTTTTTCTTGGCTGTGCTAAAAAATCACACCTGGCAGGCTCAGGGAACCATATGGAATACCAGGGATCAAACCAGGGTTAGCTGCTTTTAAGGCAAACACCCTACCCACCGTGCTATTGCTCTGGCCGGGTGGACAGCCATGTCTTTCATTTGTTTTTGCTTCTGTTTTGGGGCCATACTTGGTAGTGCTCAAGGGTTAATCCTGGCTCTGTATACAGGAGTCACTCCTGATGGTGCTCAGGGGGACCTTAAAAGATGCTGAACATTGAACCATGGTTGGCTGCCTTGCTATAGATTTCTCTATCCCTGACCCAATTTCTTCACCTTCAGGTTCCCTGTGGTCTCTGTGCTGGCAGGAAACCCTACTTCTCATGTCTGGCCAGATGCTGCCAGCCCACACTTTCCTCTGAGAATCATCTTCAGCCACTCACTGCAGGTGTAGACAGGTGGAAGCACATCAGTGTGGCCTTGGTTAGAATTGGCCTGTAGCCATCAGGGCGGCTGCTTCAGCGCAGGTGGAAGGAGGCTGAGGGAAGCACTGACACCCCCTCTCCAGCCCCTTCCCTTACCCCCTTACCTCTGCTTCCTATGCTTGCTCCAGAGCAAAGAGAATTTCTCGACACCCATTATCCTGTCAGCCCTTGTCAGCGCCATCAGCACATCTGAGCTCTCCCGGCTGCAGTAAACCTGCTGCTCCTCTTGGGTCAGCCACTAGCAGCAAGGAGCCACCCTGTCCTGCCCACTTGCTCCCCAATGCCCCCCAGGATCAGATATCTCCCTCCCACACACCCCTTTTTGTGGTATTCATGAACACCTGGCTGTAATGTAGATAGAAATCACTGGTGACCCCAGATATGGCAGGTGACTGAGCTCAGACAGTACATAGGGAGAACTGGGGTTCCAGATAGGGTGGGATATGGGGTACAGAGGACTTGGGCCATGGAACATCCTTAGCAACACTGTCTAGGATGAATTCTCCCTGGGCTCTCAAGCCATGAGGGAGTTGACTACTTAGCGCTCAAAAATAAAACCAAAAACCAGAATCCCCCAAAACTCTCACCCACTCACCTTGGCCCCACGTTCTTCTTATTTGAAAATGTGCTTCACATGTGTGTGCCTAGGAAGTGCACAATGCTAATGATGATGAGGATGGATAGACTGGAACCACCTTTGGACTGAACTTGGCCTCCTAGGAGCAGCTGGTGATGAAGAGCTCTGAGCCTGCTCACAGCTCCCAGAGTTATTGGATCTGGAAGGATGAACTTTCTCTACACAGCGACACCTGCCTGCCTTGGTTGGACTATGATTGTGGCTCTTTGCCACTATAGACACTTGTACTTTTTCTCTTGTTTAATTTTGTTCGTCTGTTTGTTTTGTTTTGGTTTTGGTCATACCGGTGTTGTTCAGGGATTACTTCTGGCTGTGTGCTCAGAAATCACTCCTGACAAATTTAGGGGATGCCAGGGATTGAACCCTGGGTCGGTTGTGTGCAAGGCAAACACTCTCCCCACAGTGCTATCTATCACTCTGACCCCCAATACACTTGAACTGTTGGTGCTGAAAGACCTCTTTGACTCATGAATATCCTCTTTACTCCCCAGTTTTAATAGAAAATAGCAAATAGCATGCATTTTTCTCTTTGGCTTGGTTTTGGGGCTATCCTTAGAAGCTACTCCTGGCTCTGTCTGGGAGGTCACTCTGCTGCTGCTAAGCATTAAACCTGGGCTCTTGCACACAGAGATGAGCCTCAGCCTGCTGATCTTTCTCCAACTCCTTTTCGTCTTCCATGGACATCTGGTTTGGGGGTCGGTGCTAGTTTTTCTAATAATCACTCAATGATGGAAAAACAAATTTAAAGGTCACTACTGAGCAATGAGTGGGCGTCAGAGATGTTTTCCTCCATCTCTGCATGGCTGCTACAGAATCTGCAGGGAGGTAGGCAAAACAAAAATGTGGGGTCCTTTGTTTAAAAATGATGAAGGGTTTGAAGAAAGTGACAACCAAGAGCTCAATCAATCTGGAGAACAGGGGACCTTGTGAGACTTGAACCCTGGGGAGAAATACATTGGGGTCTTCATCTGCTTAGGAAACCAAAATGTCATTTAAAACTAGATTCTGTTAGTAAATAGAGTCAACATGAGTCTTACAATCCTTCCCAGGAATATGGTCCAGGGGTAGGCAAAATAACTGGAGATGGCTCCAGATGGACATTTATTCATGGTAATAGCTACATAACAGTGTGTTTGGCTCTATGTAATAGTCATGTAAATGTGCTTTCAGGAAATACAATTTGCACATCTATCAGTGATTTTATGTTTATTATTGCTTGGGACAAGGCTAAGTTTAAAAAACAAACCGAATTAAAGAAAAATATTAAGTAAATAAGAGTACGTCTGGTAAGCAGATGTTGCACAGTATAAAATGGTTCTTTATTGACTGAAGTTTGGAGGCTGTTGCAAAAATTGGATGGTCACAATGTTCTAATGCCCTTAGGATTTGGGAGGACTTCTGACTGGGGATTTTCTGTTTTGATTTCCTCATTTGGATTTTCACATGAGGCAGGTAAAAACTATTCCAATAGTGGAGGGAGAGATAATACAGGGGCTAAGGCACTTGCCTTGCATGCAGCTGACTTGCTTGGTCCTCCAAGCACTCCCAGGAGTGATCCCTGAACACTGTCACGTGTGGCCCAATTCTCTCCTCAAAACATTATTAAAAAATATTGAACATAAAAGGCCACTGAATTTGGAGAATGGAGGGTTATCTGAGGCTATAGCCTACATTTATATCCTTATTTCTCTAAAGTGCATAAAAATGTCTATAGTTAGTTACTAATCTGATTGATTTTATCAACAAGACAACTTGATCTTTTCAACAAATCTGAGTAAGAATATACAGATTTCCACATTGTTGCGCCAACTGACTTGTCCAAAGCTCACCTGGTAAGGGAATTCTTCCAATGGACAAGTTCTAACTAAATTCAGTGGTCTTTTTCTTCATCTATTTTTCTGAGTCCTAAACTCCTCAATGGTCTACACTTGAGTGATATCTCTTCCTATATCCCCTTAGTTCTAGAAACCTGAAGTCCCAAGTTCTTCCTGAAATTCTTCCAAAGTCTTTATACTCCTTTGTTCATTATTCCAGATATCTAAAAATTCTTTTTTTTTCTTTCTTTTTCTTTTTTTTTTTGGGGGGGGTCACACCCGGCAGTGCTCAGGAGTTACTCCTGGCTCCATGCTCAGAAATTGCTCCTGGCAGGCACGGGGGACCATATGGGGCACCGGGATTCGAACCGATGACCTTTTGCATGAAAGGCAAACACCTTACCTCCATGCTATCTCCTGGGCCCCTAAAAATTCTTAATACATACATTTAATACAATATTCTAATGTGTGCTATTAAGTACAGTAGGCATTAAGCTGGGTAGTATTAAAAGAACTATAACAGAGCAATTATTCAAAGACTGAAAACCCCCAGAAAACATGGTTTCATAGATTTTAAATAAGGTAACATTTAGGTTCACAAGAAACAGTAGGCACAATCCTAAGCTAATATTAAAAATTTAGGAATTTCTTTTTCTTCAGAAGCTTGTTGTAGCTATATATATATATATATATATATACATACATATATGTGTGTGTATATATACATGTACATTTCTTAGGAAATGTGTATAGAAAATTCTTTGTATTTAAACCTAATATGTATGAGAATCACTCCTGGTTAGCAGTGACCAGAGTCATAAACATCCATTTAAAAAAAAAAAAAGACCAAGTCATCCCTGAGTTTTCCTGTGCACTTGATCACGACGACTTGTTTGTCAAGGCCCCTGCGATGCAGTGTATTCTTTGTGTGCTTGATCGAATTTGAGTCTCAGAGGGGAGGAAATTTTTTGCTATGTTCTCAATTCATCAGCTCACTTGATTCGGAATTTAAAAATTGCTCAGAGAGTAAAATAAATGGTGAGACAAAATGGTCAGCGGCTTCTTACCTAGAGTAGGCATCTCTCTGGGCCTGTGTGTCCTGACAAAGGGGCACTTGATAGTATTTCCTTCTTTTGGAACTACAGAACTTTTTCAATTGTGGACTAGCTGATGAGTGTTGCTCCATGAACTTCAAACTCTGAACTTCAAACTGTACTTTGCTGGAATAACCATTTCTTGGGAGGTCATTGCTGGCTGCTAATTCAGCCCTTTGGTGGCTGTCTGCTTCTTACTGAGGGGCCCCCTAAACCAGCTCTCCTGGCAGACCCTCTTCTGCCAGACTAGATAGACATGTGTTTCCCATTGAAATGTTTCACTGCCTCAACTGAAAACAAATCCACTTGTTTTGGGGATCTTGAGAGGAAAAGAAGGTGGGGATGTATTCTTGGATAAGCCCAAAGAAAACGTTACCCTAATGGGTGAAATATGTTTGTAGTAAAGACATCTCAAAATCCTCTTTTCTGACTGTATCTTTGCCTTGGAAAGTGGACAAATGCAGAAGAGCCTTCTAGGTTCATCCTGGCTTTGTCCACCCAAGGGTGGCAGACTCCTCTTGGGTGGACTCAGATAAGCACCGAAAGGACCAGTCACTGTCACTGGGACAAGCTGTATACTTAGAAGATTGTGCTAGAGGATTCTCATGGCCAAGCCTAGTGGTAGAAACCTACTTCCTTTATTCTCAAGCCGGATTCCCGCATCCATCCTGTTCCTCTGTCACCCGCCCTTACCCCCTTGCAAAGCTCTTGCTGGCTCCTTAATGCTCCAGTGGTCAGCCAGAAAATTGCTTCTGGAAAATATATTTTGGCTTTTTTGCAGGGAAAATAATGGTCTCCTTAAGACCGGTGGAGGAATTTTGGCTTCCTTGTCTGTTTTGTACCCTGATGGGACACAGGGACTAGAAAAACAGATTCCTTGCATTGGAAAGCCCAGGGTGTGCCTGTTTTAGGGATTGGCTTCATCATAGACTTTGTGCTGGACAGTACCACATGAAGCTGAATTCCATTCTCAGGTACTGCTGGGAAAAAGTCTTAGCATGAATGGCTTTATTCTGCCATCTCTGCTAGTACAGGAAAATTAAAAAAAACTCCTTTTGGACTTTGATTTTGTCAGTCAGGGCTTTGTGAAGTCAATGGAACTTGAGATCTGGCACACAGCACCTTGTATTCAGAGCCCAGCACTTGCTAGCTCCAGTTCCTTGTGATGCGGCTGTGTGTGTTTAGCACTGAGAAGACATCAAAATTGAGAGAGAGAGAGAGAGAGAGAGAGAGAGAGAGAGAGAGAGAGAGAGAGAGAGAGAAGGGGGGAATTAAAGCCTTTGCATTGGATGTGGTTCATCCTGGCTGGTTTCTTGCACCACACATCAACCTGAGCTCTGCCAGAGAATAGGTCACTGTACCATCTGGAGAGAGGTTGGCTCAGATGTTGGGGAAGCAGAGTATCCTCTCTTGGAATATGCTATGAGTGTCTTTTCCACTTCATTGGCTTGTTTCTCATGTGCCTTGGAGAAATAAAGTTGCTCAGCCTTTGTCTTTTCCCAGCAAACTTGTTCAGTTGAGTATAGCACCCAAAGTCCAATGACATATATAGTAGGGTTATATCTGGATTATTATGGGTTATATATATGTATATATGTATATAAGTATATGGATACTATGAACTAAGTTAGTTCTTATCTCTTTCTGAGAGAAGGAATCAACATTTTTAGATGTGGTGAGAGTTTTCTATTCCACAGCGGAAACCTAGATAATGCAGGTAGTTATGGCAAAAGACAGAGTTAGTTGGGGCAGGAATGGGACACAGAAAAGATTGCGATACACTGGCTTAGACCATGAAATTTCCTGGAAACACATGATGGGGTAGGAATTGGAGCCAGTCAAAACCAAGGTAGGTTTTCCTGGTAGAAATTGCCCTTTCTCTGACTGGAGACTGGGTTAGGTGAGTAGAGTTGCAGTTCTCATATGTTTAGCTTTTTATTTGGGGGTGGGAGGGCATGGAGGAGGGTCTTCGGCCTCATCCAGCAGTGCTCAGGGCTGACTCCTGGCTCTGTACGCAGAAATTACACCTGACAAGGATGCAGACCCTATGGAATGCCAGAAATTAAACCTAGGTTGGCCACATGCAAGGCCGGCACCCTTCCTGCCATTCAACCACTCCACCCTCCTCATTTGCATTTCTGCTAACCATGCCCATGCTCTTTTGTCTGATTGCTCTGTGTCCTGTCCCAGTGTAATTTTCCAGCCCTTCCTACTGCTGCTTCAAAATAAATTTTCCATCGTGAGAATGTGACCTCATTTGAGGATCATCAATTCTTGGTACCTCTGCCCACACCTTCACTACACACACACACACACACACACACACACACACACACACACACACACACCCCTCCCCACTCCCCCCACACTGAGTGCCCAGACATTTTTGATGAAACCCACTTCCCAGCCCCATGTCTCAGCACCACCTCCTCTGTCTCTTCTTCCTAGCCCACTCTTGACTCTGTCTGATGCAGGCCTAAGAATTTGTTTTTGTTTTTGTTTTTGCTAGTACTGCCTTTTCAGCATATTTTTTATTGGTCTGAACACTGAACTTGAGTTTCACAATTCACTTCTTCTGTCCTCCCTCCCTCTCTCCCTTCCATTAACTCACTGTGCTTTGAACCCAGTAGTTGCTTTCAACATTTAACTTTGTTGTTTCATCCTAAATTATTTTTGAAAAGTGATTCCTTTTCTTTTTATAATAGTGATCATGATAATCATATTAGTGATGATGATAATAAGAATATGATGAAAAGTGCTGTCTATGATGTCTGTGTTGTTACCTACATGGCACTGTAGATCTGAAAGATGTTGGCTAAGAAATATAAAGTTAAGTCGACTAAAGCCATGACGCATTCCCATTATGCTCTTAGAAACAGCACCACATTTGAATGATGCATTTTCCTTTCTAGGGAAGGCTTCTCATGTGGATATGAATTCTCTTCTCTATAATCCCCTCTCACCTCTGTTTTTCCAGAATGTGACTGAGATCCTGGTACATCTCTTCTTGATGCTCAGAGACGATCGGCAGGTGCCCAGACAGGCTGTGAGAGATGACACTGTATCTCATGTCCATCTTTCTTTTTATTGAAAATGAATTCATTTCTATTCTAGCGCAAAGAATGTACATTTTACATCATAAAGCAAGATATAATTTACATATTACATTTTATGAGAACTTTATATCCTAAATATCATTCCTTTTTTATCTTTTAATATTTTTTAATTCAGTCACCTCTTCCAGTATGATGTAACCTGCCATGTACTCTACAAGCCAGCTTCTTGTCAGGGGGTGGAGGGGACAAATTGGTATCAGACACTTTGTATGTGTGCTTCTGTCTGGAGTATGGATGGGGTAGAGACAATGAGTGACAGGTGGCATTCATTTGAACTCTGATGGGAGATCTGATGCCTGGCCTCAAAATGTGCATCAAACTTCAATTTTCTTGAAGTCAAAATTAGATGAGCTAAACAGAGGAACTGCTTGTTTCCACAAAAGTACGTCCATTCAGATATGCAGAAAACATGCTTGTGAGAGTCATTCTAGAATGAGCATGGCCAGCTCTGGCCAGCACCATCTGCTGTGTGATGTCCCAGCCATCACTTGCCCAGCTGTTAGGCCACACTGCCCAATCTCTCCACACCTATGCACTCCAGGCTCAGGTGTGTCCCTTTACCAATAAAAATTGAAATTATTTGATTTCCCTGGGGTCCCCTTTTCTCTGGACTTCCTTTTCCAAGATGCCTCCCTCCACAATAGACCCTTTTCATGAATGCTGACCATTCTTTGCTCTTAAACCCACAGATTCTTTCCACCAGTCTCCCCTAAACCCCCAGTGTTCACCCATGCTCTTGAAATACACACATTTCACTAGTCACAATACATCTGAGTCTGTTAGGATACACCTTTCCTTGGAAACTCATTAATCCACAATAGCTAATAGGGCAAAAGAAAGGGGACTTTTGAGGAAAGCAAGTAATGTGTTCAGCCACCCTGCATGAACGAAATGTTCTGATTCTCAGTTGAAACCAAGAGGGAGTCCGTTGTCAAAAGCAAGAGATTCTAAGGTGAATTTTCTTCTTGTTAGTAGAAGAAATAAAGGCTCAGTCTATGAAATGCATATTTTCAAATGAGTGACTGGGAAATATATCGACAATAGTTAAATCCAGTATGTTAAAGCAAAGGAGAAATGTTTGCTAAAATTGCATCTTAAACTCACCCCAGTTCCAAACCCTTATGTGTCACCCCAAGTTACCTCTTTAGCCAATAGCAATCTGTTTTAATCATTATTAATTAGAAACAATAAGAACCAGGCTTCTTTAGGATGAAAATGTAAGGAAGTAAGATAGACATTCTGTGCATATGAACTTATTCTTAGGTCAACCGGATGTGTTTGGGGAAGTCTGTCATAGGAACCTATTGCTCTTTACCTTATATGGCACACAACCTCCAGATCTGCATCTTTCCATGAACATGGTATGTAGATTACTAGCCCCTTCCCTCTAGTGGCCACAAAGTTCTGGGTATGCAGAGAGCTAGGGAAAAATGAGGGAGCAAGCGAACAAAGCCTCACACACCCCTGTGAGGTAGTTTAGGGTCCCTTAAACCCATTTTACAGAAAAGGTAAGCTGAGGTATGGCCTGGGAGCATGGTTTAGTCAAGTCCACCTGAAAGGAAGGAAGGAGGAAGGAAGGAAAGAAGGAAGGAAGGAAAGAAGAAATGAGGAGGGAGGAAGAGAGAAAGAGGAAGAAAGGTCTCAGCTCTGAAGGCTAAACTATTTAAAAACTTCAGAAACAAGATCCAGAGCCCACAGTTGTCTTTTTTTTTTGTATGGGGGTGTCTGACAAGTCATTGTAGCATTCTACTTAAACTTGTGTCTTTGGAGAAAGAGCAGGTGACTCGGTTTCCCCCACTCCTTTCCCTAAATGTGACTCTGACTCTAGGTGAGTCAACATCAACCAGGTTCCTAACACAAGGAGATTTCTACAGCCTCAGATAGTGACCACTGCACACCCTCATGGGAACATGAGACCATGAGACTGACTGCCAAGAAATGTTTGTCAAGGAGGGAAAGAAAGAGGAAAGGGAAGTTAAGGAAAAGAGTTCTCTAATAAAGACATTTCATCACTAGCATATATACATGCATATATATACATATATATGTATGTATATATATATATATATATATATATATATATATATATATATATATAACTACTTGGAAGGGACCAGAAATGTAGGTTGTGCTTTACAAACACTTTGTTTTCCTAGAGAAATTTCTTTTGTTCTCTCCAGTGGGGTGGGGGGAAGTCTCTTGCCTTTGAATGAACCCATCTGTAGACTCAGCTAAAGATGTTTGGTGTGAGCAGAATGTAGCGGGGATCATGGGGATCTAACATAAAGCTTCTCTTTGGGATGGGGAGCTGAGAAGTGGCAGACACCCCCATTCAAGTGTTGGTTCAGATGGACCAATAACCTGATGCTGAATATAATACTTTGGGATGTTTATTTTTCCCCCCAGTAGCAGATAGAAAATCCTTACTATGGCCCACAGAAATGATAACAGTAAGGAAGGAAGTCATGATAGGTATTGGGTCCTTTAAGAGATGTTCTAGGGGACTGTTGGCTTTTAAAAAATATCCCCCAGAGGGCTGGAACGATAGCACAGTGAGTAGGATATTTGCCTCGAATGTGATCAACCTGGGTTCCATTCCCAGCATCCCATATGGTCCCCTGAGCCTTCCAGGAGCAACTTCCGAGTGCAGAGCCAGCAGTAACCTTGAGCACCACCAGATACCATATGGCCCCCAAACAAACAAGCGAACAAAATCTCCCAGAGCCTCTCTCTAAAGAACTGGAAAATACAAAGGCATAGAGGGTCATGTATACCAATGAAAGATTCTAGGCATGATTCAGAATACAGACACATACACATACATATATACATGCATATGTAGTTTCTTTGGTAGCTATAGTTTTTTTAAAAAACCAATACAAACAAGGTGGGGTGAGGTGAGTAGGCTGACCCTAACTGAAGAAGCTGAAAGTAGATCAGGCAAAGCACATGATCAGAAGGTATAGCACACATGTACATATAAGTGCTGGAGGTACCCAGAGCAGGGAGGGTCATGGGTCATGGGGGTTATTAACTAATTTCCATTTCTCTTCCTCTCTTGCCCTCTCTCTGCATTGGTTCCAGTATCTGTCTTGGATTGTGGTGGGTTGTGATGACTGATCTGTGTTTGGTGGTCCACAGATGAAGCAGCGACTGACAGAGCTGGAGAGGTGACTTAGGGGTTTTGTGGTATTTGGTGTGTTGCTGTTTTGGTTTGGTTTTAGGTTTTTATTTATTTTTTTTTAATTTCTTCTCAGGCCTGTGTAATTGTTTTCCTCAGTTCACTGTTGGCACCTGGTTCCTCTGTAAACTATATTCCTTGGCCTTCAGTCTCAGGTTGGCAATGCTGTTGGCCATGTGGATGCCCTGGGCAGGGCTATGGTTGGCGCATGTGGCAGAGTAAGTGACCATGGCACTGTAGGGACAAAGGAGAGAGTGGGGAGAACAACAGGCATTAGTTCCACACAGTTGCACGTCTGTACTCCAGGGGGGTGTGACTGTCAGATTGGGGAGCTATGTGGGGGGTTGGGCACAGGGGAGGAAACACCATAGTCTCTAAGATCCCTGTCAAGCCAAGACATGCATTCAGAGATGGTGCCTGGTGTTTGGAAGAGCAGAGGACATTTCTGGAGAGGCCAGGGTGGAGGCACAGTGAACTAGTGTCTATTTCTGGGCTGCACAATGGGCCCAGGAGAGAAAATGGTGCAGATGTGGGATTTTGCTGACCTTTCAAGTGGTTATGATTGGTGATGGGGGATGAAGGTGAGAAAAAAGTGTTTGAGAAGAGTCCCAAAAAGTTGTAGGTGGTTTGTTGGGACACTGACTCTAATGCCAACATTCCTTGAGACTCCAGAGCAGCGTCTGTGTGTGGGGAGCAGAAAATCCACCACGAAATGTCTCTTCCATTCTCCAGGGCATGGTGTCTAGTCCTGACCACACTCCTGTGGCCTTTACTGGAGAACATCACCTCCGAAGCACCCCCAGAGCTACTCACTCTGCCCTTGGAGTCTGTTGTTTGGTAAATGTTTAAATTCCACAAACAGACCCTCTGGGGCTACCATTTGGGGGTGGGCATCCAATCTTGGAGGGAATGAATGACATCTCCCTGTCTGAGGGTTGTGAAATGACTGAGGTGTCTTTTCCGTCAGAAAAGTTGTGGTTCAGACCTGGGAATGCCATGGGGCAGAAATTCAACACAGGTGTAAATGTGCGTGTGTGTGTGTGTGTGTGTGTGTGTGTGTGTGTGTGTGTGTGCGCGCGCACGCGCGCGCGCTTGTGTGGTGGTGGTGGTATGCTTCATGTGTCAAAATTTCATTTCATTTCTGAGACTGGGTGGTCTTGATTCCTAGCTCTCTATTAAACAGCTAAAAGGGCACTATTTGAATTAAACAGAAGCATTCCAGTTGTTTCTAAGATTAGCAAAATAAAAATAAAAACTATAATAACCCAACACTCACACAGAAGCATTCCAGTTGTTTCTAAGATTAACAAAAAAAAATCAAGACCAAAACTATAATAAAACACACACACACACACACACACACACACACACACACACACACACACACACACACACACACCCTGTTCACTGCCACTCAGGGGTTGGGTTTCAAGAAATAAGCCAAGGGAGAG
>PVKC010042385.1:0-11966 GCA_004027635.1 Crocidura indochinensis | reverse complement strand
TTTTTTTTTTTTTTTTTTTTTTTTGGTGGTGGTTTTTGGGTCACACCCTGCAGTGCTCAGGGGTTACTCCTGGCTCCATGCTCAGAAATTGCTCCTGGCAGGCGCGGGGGACCATATGGGGCACCGGGATTCGAACTGATGACCTTTTGCATGAAAGGCAAATGCCTTACCTCCATGCTGTCTCCCAGGCCCCAGGATTTATCTTCTATTATTTTGGTACTTTATAACTTAGTAGCCTTTAGACTTAATATCATTTTTGTTGTTTAGTTTCTGTTTCATGAGCTTGGTTATTTCTTATTTCTTGTCTTGGTGTTTCGTTCATATATGTTTATAATATTTGCTTTTCTGATTCAAGTGTTTTTATATTCCCAAATGTTTGTTTGATAATTTGTTTTTTTGGTTTGGGGATTTTCAACACTATTCAGGAGCTGCTTAGGGATTGCTCTGGGCAGTGCTTTGGGGACAATACGGTGTTGAGGATTGAACTGGGAACTCTGGCATACTTCGCCCTTTGTTTGATAATTGTTTGGTAATTTTATTAAGCTTAAAATGTACATTTTATTGAGTGTGGTTGTTTTGGTGAACTAACTTTGCATGAGCATAAACATTTTATTCATATTTTTCTCACTTTTTACAGTAGTATTTTTATGAATTTGGGCTGCTTTTTTCTTGTGCTTATTTAGAATGGGGTCCTAATTTGAGAATGTTTTCCTTGCCATTCCTTCCTTTTTTTGTGCTCCTCCCTTTTGGTGAATGGTAGTAATTTCTGTAAATGATGCATTTCCAGATTATTCCCTTGCTTCTCTAAGGCTGTCATTTCTTGCTCCTGCCATTTTCAAACTCTCCTTCTTAGGCAAGTCACTAGATAACAATACATGCAATATTATTGTAGCATGCTTGTTTTGTAGGACTGATGATTTTTATTTTCTTCCTTCATTACCTTTGCTTCCCTAATGTAGGGAGCCTTTTTTTTTTTTTTTTGGTTTTTGGGCCACACCCGGTGACGCTCAGGGGTTACTCCTGGCTATTCGCTCAGAAGTCGCTCCTGGCAGGCATGGGGGACCATATGGGGAACCAGGGGATCGAACTGAGGTCCTTCCTAGGTTAGCTCAGGCACCTTACCTCCAGTGCCACCGCCTGGCCCCCAGGGAGTCTTTTAAGTTCCGTTCATTTCTGCTCTTAGAAGTTTGCAACAATTTGAAAACTTTTTGTTTTCAAATTTTGTTTGAATTTCTTTGTATCCTAGCTAGGTAATTTGAAGGTAGTGTTGTTCAGTTCCTTTTATTCTATCTCCTTATAATACTGATATCATACCTCTATGGTTTTGTTTTGTTTTCTGTTAAAATAGAAGGAAAGACAAAAAAAAGTGTATAGGACAGAGTAACAACCATTGTTTTTACCCAGGTAATATAGTAGTCATAGTGTTTATTTTATTTACTTATTTTTTATTTTTGGGCCACACACAGTGACGCCCAGGGGCTATACCTGGCTATGTGCTCAGTAATCGTTCCTGGCTTGGGAGACCATATGGGACACCAGGTAATCGAACCATGGTCCATCCTAGGTTGGCGCGAGCAAAGCAAATGCCCTACCGCTTTTGCCATGGCTCCGGCTCCTAGTAGACCTAGTTTTGTTTTTACCTCCATTTAACTTATCCATTTAACTTATCTGTGTCCTTCCAATAGCCTTTTACCACCTCTTCATAGTTTCTGGAGGTTTATAGGTTTGAACTTTCTACCTATTTTGCATAAGTCACTTTGGAAAGAGATAAGAAGCTGTTGTGTGACTTGTTTCTTTCCTCATTTCTGAGTCTTAGTACTGATGGTTAGGTGGGTATGGTGGAACTCCAAGACCCCCAAATAACACCCATGTTTTAGAATTGGATGCTGAGGGCAATAGAGGAGAAAAAGAGATAATAATAGCCTTTTATAGACCAAAGCAAGGGCAATTGTGACTGTAGTATAAGTGTGCCACTTGAAGTATGCTGGGTGCATGCAGTGGGATCCTTGCCCTGCTCAGGCGTGTAGCACTCATTTTCAGGCAAAGGAAGTCGAGGACAAGTTATTTTATGGAATGCAATCAAACGTTTTTTTAAATATAAAATATTCATGCATATATATCCAAGAGAGAGAAAAATATGACTATATAATAATTTGTACTTATGTGTTTATGCATTATTCATAATAGCAAAGTAGTGGAAACCTATGGAACATTTAGCTCCATATTCTAACTTCTAGGGCAAGGAAAAATGATAGATGTCAAACCATCACTAGTAGGCTTCATAAGTCATGCCTATGTAATGAGACCTTCCTAAAAATCCTTAAAATGCTGGGTTCAGAGAAATTTCTGATTTTGCAAATGAATGCAGAGAGGGTATGGGAAGTTGATGCTTATGGAAATGGCACAAAAGCTTCGCATTCTTTTTCCTTCCTGTGTGTCCTATAGACCTTTGTTTCTTCTTCTTTTTTTTTTGTTTTTGTTTTTGTTTTTGTTTTGGGGTCACACCTAGCAGTGCTCAGGGGTTACTCCTGGCTCCATGCTCAGAAATCGCTCCTGGCAGGCATGGGGGGATCATATGGGATGCTGGGATTCGGACCAATGACTTTCTGCATGAAAAGCAAACGCCTTACTCCATTCTATCTCTCCGGCCGACCTTTGTTTCTTCTATCTGGCAGTTCTGGAATAGCTTTCATTGCTTTTTGGTTTTTAATAATCTGGTTTTAGTTAAGAAAAAAAGTTTTGGGGCCAGAGAGAGCACAGTGGTAGGATATTTTGCCTTGCATGCGGCGGACCTGGTATGAACACAGGTTTGATTCCTGGCATCCCATACGGTTGTAAAGCCTGCCCGGAGCGATTTCTGAGTGCAGAGCCAGGAGTAGCCCCTGAGCTAAAAGAAAAAAAAAAAGTCGTGTTCATTAGTTGATGATTGATTACAAAATGAATTGTATCACACCATGACTAATCAGTAAGTAAGAAAAAATTAAGTACAAGTATGCAGCATATTATGCCATGACTAAAACTTTAAAATAATGCCTAACTAAAAAAAGGCTATAAAAACATTTCACAGATTGGAGTTTTTATACATATTGTAAGATTTCATGTATATGAGATATCCCATGTAAACAAGTCTCCAGAAACAAAGAATAGTTTGTTGGTTGCCCAAGGGTAGGGTGTAAGTTTGCAGAGTGAGTGATTTGTTTTTGTTACCAGGGGGGTTTTGGGAGTGGAGGGTGGAATGTGATAAAATAGTTTAGACTATAATGATAGTAAAGATATTTTAGAAAATAATATAAAAATATTTATTGTACACTTTGAGTAAATTATATGGCCTAAGCATTATGTCTCTAAGAAAGTGTTACTTTTGGAGCTGGGGAGATAGCATGAAGGTAGGCCATTTGCCTTGCATACAGAAGGACGGTGGTTTGAATCCCAGCATCGCTTGTGGTCCCCGAGACTGCCAGGAGCAGTTTCTGAGCATAGAGCTGGGAGTATTGCTTTTATTGTCTTTTAAAGTTTACAGATATATCCTTTTTCTTCTTTTTCTTTTAGCTTTTTGGGCCACACTCAGTAGGTACTCCTGGCCCTGTGCTCAGAAATCACTCCTTGCTGCCTCAGGGAAACCATTTGGGATGTCAGGGATCAATCTCTGGTCAACCTCATGCAAGGCAAATAAATGCCCTCCCTGATGTGCTATTAATCTGGTCCCACAGATATATCTGTTTGTTATTCAGATGGTTAGGTTAAATGATCAAAACTTCTGTAATTTAGTGAAACTATGGTCATATTTGATGTCTCAGTGGAAAGTCATTTACTTTTTGTTGTTGTTGTTGTTTTTGTTTTGTTTTTTTTTGGATTTTGGATTTTGTGTCACACCCAGCAGTGCTCAGGGGTTGCTCCTGGCTATATGCTCCGAAATCATTCCTGGCAGACTCAGGACCATATGGGATGCCGGGATTCGAATCACCGACCTGCATGCAAGGCAAAATGCCTTACCTCCATGCTATCTCTCCGGCCCCAGTCATTTACATTTTCATCTAACATAATGTTAATCCCTTTTTTTTTTTTTTTTTTTTTGGTTTTTGGTTTTTGGTTTTTGGGCCACACCGGCAATGCTCAGAGGTCACCCCTGGCTATCTGTTCAGAAATAGCTCCTGACTTATGGGGGTCCCTCCCATATGGGGAACCATATGGGACACCGGGATTCGAACCAACCACCTTAGGTCCTGGGTCAGCTACTTGCAAGGCAAACGCCACTGTGCTATTTCTCCGGCCCCAATGTTAATTAATTTTAAAGACTCAGTAGTTTTTATTCCTTTATTGTAAATCACATATTGTTCTAGATACATACAGGTTTATTATAAAATTTCTTTTTGTTATACTTTTCATTTATTTCCACTGTTATAATTCAGTTCTATAACTTCTGAGATTTTTTGGCTTTTATTTATAATTCTGAGAAAGTTTGCTAATATTATATTAGCAGTCATTGAATAATTTTTATAGTTGTTACCTTGTCTCTAAAATATATTAACATAGGTTTTTAGATCTTATTCTATAATTACTAATATTTCTTTCTAATTTACCTCCCTACTCCTTTACTAAAGAAGAGAATATTTTTTTATTAGTGGCTATTTTGTGCTATTTTATGATATTTATTTTGTCTCTGAATATTTTTTTAAAAGGGCACATCAATAATGCCTTTTTGTCTTTGTATGAATTCTTTGAGAAAAAAAGAACAGAATATTACTCCTCTAACATCTATCATCTATACAAAAAATGTATTTTTGCCTGAATGAATATAATATAAAAATATGTTGCTTTTTAAATTGCTTTGCTTTCACTAAATTGTATTACTATAAAATTATTAAAACCTAATATCCCGGGAGCAGCATACCTGGATTCAATCCTGGCCTTCCATATGGTTTCCTGAGGATTGCCAGTGTGGCTCAAAAATAAAAACAAACAAAATTCTTTGGAGAATGATTACAGACTTTAAAATGTTTTAAAATATTATAACTAGAGGCTGGGCGGTGGCGCTGGAGGTAAGGTGCCTGCCTTGCCTGCACTAACCTAGGACGGACCGCGGTTAGATCCCCCGGTTCGCTATATGGTCCCCCGTGCCTGCCAGAAGCAACTTCTGAGCGAATAGCCAGCCAGGAGTAGCCCCTAAGCATCACCAGGTGTGGCCCAAAAACCAAATATATATATATATACATATATATATATATATATTAAACTAATGTAATCCAGAGCATTTTTAGAAATTACAAAATATGTCTACTTTTTCTAAAGACTGGTTACTATAAATTGGAGATTTAATTAATATGGGATAAAGAATAGACTAAATAGAAAATAGTCTAAAGTATGAGTTAGAATATTGGCATGTGATATATTGGATTATTTCCCCTCTTTCTTTTTCAGGAACTCTTGGTGTGATAACAGAAGCTACAATAAAAATCAGACCAGTCCCTGAATACCAAAAGTATGGCTCAGTAGCTTTCCCTAATTTTGAACAAGGAGTAGCCTGTTTAAGAGAAATTGCAAAACAGGTAAAAAAAAAAATACAGAAACAAACAAATCCAACCCATATATATTTTTTAAAATTCGACTGCATATATGACTTATATGACATGTACAATCTTCATATATAGATGCTATGTAGTTTTTCATTCTTTATGAAAAGGTAATTTTGTCAAGGCATCTTTTTAAATACTGTTGCCATTTCGTCCATTAAATATAAACCTATTTCTTGGTAAAGTACTGTAAAGCCAAGGTAAGGTATATGTTTGGATTGATGACTTTGAATGATTCTGTTTTTTTCCTCCTCTTATTTAAACACCGCGATTACAAATGACTTTTTTTTAATTAATTTTTTAGTTGTTTGGTGTAATATATTTTGTGACTAATTAAAGTATATTTAACTTTTCTTAAATTAAGGTATTTATTGTAATTAAAAGAAAAGGCTGAGTATCAGTGGTTCCCAAATTTTGAAATTATTTACAAGCAATCAGACCATCAATTCTTCAAATTGGTAGGGTCTGCTACCTTAGACTTTACTTACTATTACCTAAGAAGCTAATATGAAGAAGTAAATGAAAGAATATATGAAAATATTTAATATTATGAAATATATGAATATATAAATGAAAGAATAATATGAAAGAAGCTAAATGAAGAAATAAAGCATAATTTAACACTGAAACTACCTTTAAGCTAAAAGAATTTCCATTTCAAGGGCCAGAGCAGTGGCTCAGCAGTAGAGTGTTTGCCTTGCAAGCATCTGACCCAGGACGGACCACAATTTGATCTCCAGCGTCCCATATGGTCTCCCAAGCCAGGAGTGATTTTTCGAGCACATAGCCAGGAGTAACCCCTGTATCATCACTGAGTGTGACCCCAAAACATAAACAAACAAAAAAGAATTTCCATTTCTCTCTTCTTAGAAAAATATTGTCAAAGCTATTAAAAAACTACCATAATACCATTGAAGTTTATTTCCATGTGCAGTTCTGTATTTAATGACATAAAAAGTTTTGCATTTCTTTAAGCATTTAGTTCATTGTTTGAAGTACAGTGATTATAAGAAAATTTTTTCAGCATTTCCTACCAAATCTACTAGCATTCTTTTTTTGCGGGGGGGGGGGGTTGGGCCACACCCAGTGATGGACAGCAATATCCATCCTGATGTCCTTCCTGGGTCAGCCGTGTGCAAGGCAAACACCCTTCCAATCCCAAGTACTAGCATTCTTAACTGTTTTCCATCAGCTATACTCAACTAGAATCTTGAATTTAGGGATCTTTCCCAGTATGACCTATGGAGGTTAGTCTCAACATCCACAGTGGAATGAATAGAAGGAAGATCTGGAAGAAAGTAAGAAAGTACATCTGGCAAGTACTAATTCAGTTTTGCCTTCTCAGACACATTTGGTCTGAAATGTGTCACCTAATCAAAAACAGCTTCAGCGAGAGAAGAGTTTTAAAGGTATAGAGCTGGAATGAACCGTCCTGAGCCTTTACTTCATGGTGCTAAACAAAAATATTAAGTTAAAATCGATATACAATTGCTCCTAATTCACTAGAACCATGGTCACCTCCATATTGGAGGCAAAAGAAACTTATATATTTTTTTCATTTTTTTTAAACTCATGTATTTTCTAATAACATAAATAATGTATAAAGCGAATCCTATTTATAAATATTTTCAACAAAAGATCTTTGAGGATTTGGCAGTCTGTGTTGGCAACTTTGCACTTTCCTTTAACTCGGGAACAGACTGTAGATCTGTTTATTAAAAGGTTTTGTCATCTGATTCTTGGAACAGAGATGGGCATAATTTATGCTTTCCTGGGTGTGTTCCATCTTTGCCACATTGCAGACAGTAAATTTGAAATTATCTTAAATTTAATTAAGATATGTGAAATGGGGGCCGGGCGGTGGCGCTGGAGGTAAGGTGCCTGCCTTGCCTGCGCTAGCCTAGGATGGACGGACGGACCGGGGTTCTATCCCCCGGTTTCCCATATGGTCCCCCAAGCCAGGAGTGACTTCTGAGCGCATAGCCAGGAGTAACCCCTGAGCGTCACTGGGTGTGGCCCAAAAACCAAAAAAAAAAAAAAAAAAAAGATATGTTAAATGTGTCAAACTCTTGTTTATAATTTCATTAAAATGGAAATGCTGAATTTAAGCATAATTGTTGGTACAATATAATGCAGAGTTTTTTTTTTTTTAATAATTGAATATTCCTGTTTTAGAAAGTTCCTGAGAAGAGCTACTTGTACTAATACAAAACAGGCGATTAAAGTTTTCTTCAGCCTAAAAGAAGATCCTTTGGTTGGAGGGATAATATAGGAATCAAGGCATTTATCTTGATTATGGCTTTTTCCTATTAAGTTGCTAGTACCATGTTGTCTTTTAAGCATCACCAGCTCTGTTCCTAGAGGCCTGGTGTACCAGTGGGTGTGGCACTAGTAATTCCAGCAACATAGAGCTTGAACATCATCACATCCTTGAGCCCTTGCTCTGAACTGAAGAACTGACTGGCCGAGAATTATCAGGAAGGGGCCTTGGTCTCCTGTACACTTCTTGTTATCCCCTCCCCCCTTTGTACTATCTTTGTACTATTATCCTTTTATTTGTTTTGTAAAAAACTATTTGGATATTTTTGGATAGTGTGTTGGGTTTGCTTTGTATTTTGTTTGTTTGTTTTTTGTTTTTGCCACCCCCAGTTGTACTTAGGGCTTTACTCCTGGTTCTACACTGAGGGATCATTCCTGTTAGGCTCTGGGGATCATAGCGGGTATCAGGGATTGAATCTGGGAAGACCAAGTGCAAGGCAAGTGCTCTACGTGCTGTACATTCACTCTAGCCCCAGTTCTCTGGATACTTATGCACCGACTATAATGACTTCATTCCACAAAACCATATTGAATGTTACCTTTATAATAGATAAGATGATGCTAGAAAATGTCATATTGTGGTTAAAAGCAGAACATTCCTTTCCAGTCTATATACTTTTTTTTTTTTTTTGGTTTTTTTTTTGGGGGGGGGGGCACACCCGGCGGTGCTCAGGGGTTACTCCTGGCTGTCTGCTCAGAAATAGCTCCTGGCAAGGACGGGGGACCATATGGGACACCGGGACAGTCTATGTACTTTTAACAGTTTTTTAAAGACATGAATTCCATCTAACTAGAAAACTGATCTTATTGCAACAGATTAAAAAAGACTTTGGACATAGTATTTTATTTTTAAATATGAATGAAATACTTGCCAGGACTAGTTACTAAGAATTGCACGTATTTACATATTTTATTCTTGCTATATGTATTCATGTGGAAAAGTATTATTAGTTTTCCTGGAAATAAAAAAATGCAACTATTATGGTTTAGGAATAGTTTTGTCTTTGTTTTCAGAATATGTAAATCTCTCATATGTCCAGAATAGAACTTTGTATGCTGTCTTGCTTTGTAACAGTATTCTCAGGCAGAAAAATGGGGGAAAAAATCATGTTTTGGCTTTGGTCATTGTTCAGTTTGTGACTTGGAATTTTAACTGATAGCAGGAGAATTAAGATCCATTAAAGTAGATGGTACATGATTTATAAATGTGCCAAATTCTTGATTGAATAATGAGTTGTCTGCTTGTAATTCCTCACTGTCATTTCATAGCACTTTCAAGTTGCTTTTAAATAGGAAACTATATTTTGGATGAATGTATTTTGGAAAGGAGCATACATGATTGCTCAAAAATAGCAGAGTGAGCTCTGAATATTTTCATCTCAATTCTTACTGAAAGAAATGAATTAAGCAACCTTAAACTGGCAGCAATAGATTCGACTAGGGTCTTGCATCTGATTCTTGATCTGTTTGAGGGATTTTGCTCTTAGAACTTAGCTGTCATATGAGGTGTTAGAAAGAACAATTTAGTTGAAGATTAATGATTCTATCTTTAAAATGGCAGTCCAGTATAATCTTCACCTTTACTCTGTAGATGTAGGTAAGTGACATTTAAAACTTTCTCAAAAATAATTTTTTATTATAATATCAGTGTTAGATATTCTGATATTCTGTTTTCTATTTGTTTAGAAATGTCTATATGCTTTGAGGGGAGAACAATATTAATACAGCTCAAAAGCAAAATTTGAAATTTGGGTTATTTTTCCCCTCCCACTAAATACATTAGAATATGCCCTGTGGAATTCTGAGTTTGGTTTGGTTAGGAGAGAAAACTGTATATTATAGATTAGTCTGAATTCTTCTGACAATTCAGAATCAAAGGAAGATGTAGAATTTGAGATTAAAAGGCACCTTTTGATGGGGGACTGTATAGAGGGGGCTCTTTTCTATCTCCCACCACTTTTTTTTTAAAATAACTTTAAACTGATAGTATAGGAGTTTCAAATACATTAAAAAAATTTGGATTTTCTCTTACATTATAAAATTTATTTATATTTAGCAGTAATTCTGGGGAATAATTTGTTAGAAAATGTAATTATTTCGAATCTCTTTGTGTGTGTGTGTGTGTGTGTGTGTGTGTGTGTGTGTGTGCATGTGTGTAATATTTTCACCCCTCTGAAGCAGAGATAACATTAACCAAATGTTTAGCTAATTGGATTCTTTCTGTGTGATCTAACAAAATGTATTAAATTTGAGGACAGTTAACAAGACGGGCTTTTGACTAGGAGCAAGTTATTTCAACCTTTAGTAATCTGGAAAATATAAAATCACAACTAAGACTGTTAGGCATTAATTTCTGACTCATCTTACTATAAGTGGAAAAAGATATACTCTAGAATATGATTATATTCTTATATTGTAATCAACAGATATTCTCATTAAAAAAAAGAGTTCTTGCTGTTTACAGTGTTTTTCCTCCTAAGCAGTGTGTAATTTCCAGTAGGATTAAACATTTATGTCAGTATTAAATTTTATGTTATTCATATGTGATTTCAATCTTATTTACTAGAGGAAGTATGTTATATGCCTGCATTTTAAGTTTTAGTGTCTAGAATTTTGTATTTAGCACAATTCTTTTTTCCACATATTCACTTTTAACATTTTTAATTTTATTCTTTTATATTAGGAGTAGTGTAGTGGATGTTATGCATGTGAAGTAAACTGAATTCCTATTTTCTTATGATCACTAAGGATGCTGCGTATCATGATAAATGTTCTGTGTCATAGTTTTTGTATAGTTGTATAAAAGGAGTTTGGTGTTGAAGCATTAGCTTCTGATATAATGCGACATTAATAGACTATATTCAGGACAGTCTTAAGGCTCAAGAATTTGGGCCATTTTGCAGTCCAAACAGAATGTTTGATTTTCTTTGTTGTTTTGTGTTTGGGGGTCATTTGTTAGCAGTGTTTGCGGGAACTTACTGTGGTGCTAGGGATCAAACTTAGACTAACCACATGCAAGGTTTACTATTCTCTGGCCCGGATAAACCTTTCAATTAAAAGATGTTGCACAGGGATTGATAGCACAGCAGATAGGGTGTTTCCCTTGCATGCAGCCAACCTAGGTTCTATCCCTGGCATCCCATATGATCCCCAAGGCTGCCAGGAGTGATTTTTGAACCTGTACAGAGTCAGGACTAACCCTGAGCACCACTGGGTGTGGCCAGACACAAAACAAAACCAACAAACTAAAAATACGATGCATATCTTAACAAAGGTATCGGTATGGGCTTCCATTCCGTTCCCTTCTATACATTGTCTTAAGCTAAAATATTAGGAGACTAACAAAGTGGAAAACTTCAAGTAATGTATTTCATCTAAATACAAGTTCTGGTTTAAAACCATTACTTGAAAGAAATGAGTTCCATGAGTAAATTTTGCCGAAATCTTTTTAGATGTTTCTAATAGGTACACTGGTGGGGGGGAGTGTGGTGTTAAGATTGTTGGATTGAGACATCTGTTGCTTTTTCAAGTTATTGCTTTATATCTATTTATTAAATAAGACTAATACTAAATTTAAAGACAAATTTTTTCCATGAAGTAGTTTGTTGGTTCTGTAGCATCAGTGAAGGGAAGAAATTGCCACCAATTTGACTTAGTCAATCTTAAGTTTGTGTTTTTAGGTCATTGTCTCTAACTCTGCTCAGCTAAATCAAATATGATTTTCTCTTCTTTTCAAATTATTCAATACTGTCTAACATAGAAGGTAACCTGAGAAATTATAGTAAGGAAAGCTTTCCATATGAATAAAATTATTTTACTAACCAGTTTAAATAAACAATTTTTGTTTCAGTGTTCTTTAAAGTCCCTGAATTGATCATTACCCCTCATTAAGTTATGTGGTAAACATTTTCTTTTGGTTAGGTCTGACCACCTACCACTAGAGGTCACTTTAACTCAAGGACCCCTTTTAATTCAGCCCCTTCCTCTTGGTTTAGGGCAGTGGTCCGCAACCTTTTTTTTCAACTGAGCCAAATCTCACCAAAACCATGATTGAAATTTATTTTGAGAGCCACATTT